>CAXHTJ010000008.1:7395216-7602381 GCA_964019445.1 Populus tremula | reverse complement strand
TCCTCATTTTAGCACTTTTCGATTCAGTCCTTGGTCCAAAAAAAATCCTTCGAATCAGTCCCGCGAACTTAGGCTATATCCTTCCCGCGGTAGAATTTTTTGCCTTCACGTTAGATATTCAAATAAAAATATCTTGAGCTTCTGATATCGAAATCAAGTGATTCAAAAGCCCAAATTCATCTACGCGTATAGGACTACAACTTTGATGAAGGAGTCGAAGTGAGATAAAATCCTTTTACAAAACAGAAACTGGCAGTAATCTAGTTGGTCAAAAAGGTGCTTGATCTGACAATGCTGAGCATCAAATCTAACTGAGAATCTGCCCTAAGAACAATGATCCCTAGGACCTAATAAAGGTGTATGTCAATTTTTTAACATGTAATGAGTGACATAATATACCTAGGATGGTCAGATATTGTACGAAACTGAGTCAGAATCAGAGCCTAAGTTGGAACAAAAAAATTGCCACAGCAGCAGAACCATTTTTTTTTAGTGCAAATTCTGAGGGATTTATTTAACCTTAAAGACCAGATAAAAAAGGAAAGAATTTAGCATTATGAAGACTCCTTATCAACCTAAGAAAATCATGTTGATTTTGGTAGCAAAGAGAAAGGATAAAAAAAAACAGAAAACAACTCAAACAAGGTTTTTCGAAAAAAAAAAAATTTCTTTATGTGCTTTTGTCAATTTTTTGACGAACATGAGCTAAACTCCTACACTCTGTTCAAAAGAGGTATACATCGTCTCCAGCATGTGGGGGTCCAAAATTGAGTAACAACAGGTACGTAACTTGAATTTCGAGGACGAAATTTTATTAGGAGGGGAGAATGTAAATCCCAAAATAAAAATATAATCAAGGCTAGATTAAATTAAAGGAAATAAACTAAACTAGAAAGAGTGGGGGCAAAACAAATACACTTAAGGAAAATGGGGCCTAAATGCAAATAAGAATAATTATGGAGCATAAGTACTCCTCTTGTCACCAAAAATAGATCTGCAGATAACGTAAAGAAAGAAAAGAGGGAGTTTTATGATCATTTTTACAAATCAAGATAGAAACACCAAAATTTCAAAAACCCATCCAAGATTAAGGGTTATAGGTAGAATAAACAGTGGTGGGAAAGGGATTAACAAGAAAAGAAGAGGGGAGGGCCGGCTGTCATTAGAAACAAAAAGGAGGGATCGAAACTTTGATTTGTACCGGGTAAGGTATTCTAAACCTGCTTTTATGAGTCATTTCAAGTTTATTGTGAATTGATGCATGGATGTTAATTTATAGATTTTAGTTCTTAGACTTAAATTGAGGAAAAAGTATGGGTTGCTAAATTAAAGAACTTCATGTGTTGTGTGTAAATGGAAAGGCTGATGAATCTGGACAGTTTTGTCTCTTGACTTTCAAAGAGATTTCGGGTAGGAGGATGAAAGAATTAGGATCAAATTCCTTATAGAAATTGTAGTTTTGAATGTTGGCTAACTAATGAAATTGGTCTTGCTCAATTTGGAGTTATAGAACTCCAGCTATGGGTCACTAAATGAGACAGTGACAGTTCAAAAATGAGACAGTGATAGTTCAAAAATTAGACAATGTCAGTTCAATGTCTAGACAGTAATAGTTGGACAGTGACAGTTCAAAAACGAGACAGTAACAGTTTAAAAAATGAGATAGTGACAGTTCAATGTCTAGACAGTGACAGTTCAAAAACGAGACAGTGACAGTTCAAAAAACCAAACAGTAACAGTTCGGATTTAAGCATAAATAATTCAAATATATATATATATATAAAGGAATGATAACTACGGTTGCACAAAGAATGACAATATTAATGGGTGAAATAAGAAAAACATAAAATATTAAAAAAAATGATGACTGAAAAAAAGACTTATTGGTTGTTGATATGTTTATAATAAAACATATCATTAAGTAAGGAGAACTTATGGGATAAACCTGTGAATTTCAGGAGGGACCACAAGCATGGTGCAACAACAACAACAGCAGCAAGGGAGTACGAGTGGAGCTTCTATTGCAGGTAGGTGAATCGCACCTATACTTCCTAGTTAATTTCCATGATTTAATTATATTACCAATGTGAAATGTGAATTATTGAATGTATGGGTATATATTCAATGTGAAAAGTTGTGTGAATTGCCAAATGATGAAATTATCACTAACAAAGGAAATATGAGAAGTACGATTAGAGGCGTGAACTAGCATACATTTAGTGTATGTTAGGATCCCGGATAAGGGGATCACCATGTATCGGCTAGCATACATTTAGTGTATGTTAGGATCCCGGGTAAGGGGATCGCCATAATTGGACTAGCATACATTTAGTGTATATTAGGATCCCAAGTAAGGGGATCACCATGTATCGCTAGCATACATTTAGTGTATGTTAGGATCCCGGGTAAAGGGATCACCATGTATCGGCTAGCATATGTTTAGTGTATGTTAGGATCCCAGGTAAGGGGATCGCCATGATTGGACTAGCATACATTTAGTGTATGTTAGGATCCCGGATAAGGGGATCACCTTGCATTGAATCATATAGAGTGATGATGATGGTACCAGTGAAATTGGTATCGGTAATGTGATAAGCAAAAATAATCATATTCGATCTCATAAAGTATGGAATGAAGGTTGAAAGTGGTAGAAGGAACAATTAATAATAGTTGGATAAGGAAGAGATTTTAATAAAAACTAGAAGGGAGAAGCAAATGAACTATGAATACATGTTACCCTGTTAAAATTGTTAGATGTTCGTGTTGTCATATTTATTGTAATACTCACCTTTCAATAATATGTATTTTGTTTCAGGATCATCACATGCACGACAGGAGTAGGTCCTAGCTTATGATCCCTTCTTGTAATCTAGTTTATAGGGAGTATACCCTTGTATTTTGTAAACATGAAAATATTTGTATAATTAATGTTTAAACTTGACTGAATGAATTTAACCATGTAGTTCATATAACCATACTTCATGCCTATGTAATTATACTTGGTTATTTTTATCTATCCATAATGATATTTTGTTATATAATGCATATCGTAAATATTGTGGTTGATAGGTGTGATTATGAGTGAGGAAATTGAAAACCCAGGATGATTGGGTCGGGAATTGAATTATGAGATACGAGCTATTAGAAGTGTAAATAAATTCATGTCAATAACCCGGGACTTTCCGGTATATGGGGAAACTCCGTCGAAATTTTGGTAGATTTTAATACGAAGACCATGAACATATATATATATAATTATTATGTTTTTTTTTTCGATTGACATGAGATTGTCGTTTTACCCTGGAATGGGAGGATATTACATTGCTTTTGCAAATGACATCCTACTTATCTCACGGGGTGATGCTCCCTGAGTTAGATATTTTCTTCAACAACTTTATTTATTTGGCCAAACTTCAGGTCTGGTCATTAATCCATAAAAATCTTCTATCTTTTTTAGGGGAGTCCGAGATGCTCACATGCAAACCATCCTTTCTGAATCAGGTTTCCAAGCAGGGCTTTTTCCTTTCACTTACTTAGGGGTCCCTTTGAGTCCCCACCAGCTGTTAGCCAGTCAGTTTGCCCCTCTACTAACTGCCTTGGAGTTGTTAGTTCAATGCTGGATTGGAAAGCATCTCTCGTATGCAGGTCAGCTTGAGCTTATTTGCTCTGTGCTCTTTAGGAAAGTTCACTTCTGGTTGAACAATTTTCCCATGCTGGAGATTGTCCTTACTAAGATCATCAACATCTGCAGAAATTTCTTAGAGACAGGGGACACCAGGAGGAAGGGCTTAGCTTTAGTTGCATGGAAATTTCTCAGCCTTCCTAAAATGGAAGGAGGTCTGGGCCTTTTTTTTATCTTAGAGCTCGCAACATAAGCTTCCTTGCCAAACAACTTTGGAACATACATCTTAAAACAGATCCAGCATGGATTCGTTGGGTGCATTACTTTTATTTGAGCAATGTTGATGAGATTTGGTTCGTGCAGCCTAATCAGCATTCATCCCCATTGTGGAAGTCCATCCTCTCTATTTGGGACCTTCTGTTGCATCGCTGTGGAAGCATAGGGGAAAGTATCCCTCTGCCGACCAACTATTTTGCTACTACAAGCCCATTTATCGATCATGCCTACCAATTCCTAAGACCTGTGGGTGCAACTGTCTCCTAGTATAGGGTGGTTTGGGAGCAATGGTCCTTACCAAAATATAATTTTATTTTATGCTTGGCTACTTTAGGTAAACTCCGCACCCAGGATAGATTGCATCATCCCTGTTAATCCAACCTGTGTATTATGTCGTCAGGAGGAAGAATCTCACAGGCATCTCTTCTTTTCTTATGGATGGCCTCGTCAACTGTGGTCCTTGATAAAAATCTGGTGAGGATAACTAGGAATATCAACTCCTTGTCTTGTGCTCTTCGTTGGTTGCGCCCCCAAAAAGAGAAACATGGCAGCTCGCATGAGAAGGGTTTCGTTGGGCATTGTGGTTTACTTAATCTGGGAGGAGCGAAACCACAGGATGTTTTATGGCACTTCCAGGAATGTTAATACAGTCTTCAGAAGATTCCAAGTCTTATCCTACACCATTTTTCAGTTTCATAAAAGGGATCACTCTCTCTTAAATGTTGGCTGATGGTATTTGAATGAGCTTCTCAATTTGTTTGGCTCCTGCTTCTGCTTCTGGTCTGCGTGCATGCATGCCCTCTGCACAAAGCTTTTCGTGAGGTGTTTGCTGGTGGGCCCTCCATAGGTCCTTCTGTTCCCTTTCGTATAAATGTTGTCAGTTATGTTTATGTCTATAGCTTTTACAGTTCTTGGTTATCTTAGGCACCTCCTAACTTTTGGTTCTTAAATTAACCGTTGGATTGGCTTCATTGGTTTGTTTTCATATGCTTGTCGGGAGCTTGTTCCCTCAAGCTTATTTTATCCTATTGTATTTGCTATTGTATTTGTTGGCCATCCAGCTTGCATAAATTTTGATATGTAAATTTTTTACATTTAAACAAAAAAAAAAGTTTGATCAGTACTCTAAGAGAAAGTCTTGGAGGCTCAACAGAGGGATGAGGAAATAGAGAAGATCAAGGAGAAAATAAATCGAGGCTTGGAAATGCCTTTTCAAGTTCTACCGGAGGGGTTAGTGGCAATGGGCAAATGAATCTACTTGCCCAAGGGAAAGGTATTGAGGGATGAGGTGTAAAGATCTGGAAAAAAATAGAGAAGTAAAGTTAAAATGACTTTGTTGTTGTCCATTTCTAATTCAGAAGCGGCATAGTAGGCTATAGATTTTTGAATCAGCAACGCCACAATCTTTCTGTCGATTTTTGAATTGGCAACGGCAAAGTTTTTGGCTGCCTATTTTCGAATCGGCAGCTATATAGTTGGCTGCTGATTTTTAAATTGGTAGCGTCGCAGTCTTTCTATCGGTTTCTGAATCGGCAGAAGCAAAGTTTTTGACAATCGATTTCTGATTCGACAACGACTATGTTTTTTGCTACAGATTTTTGAATCGGCAGCGGCATAGTTGGCTGCTGATTTCTAAATTAAAAGCGATGCAGTTTTTATTGTTGATTTATGAATCGACAATGATAGTGTATAACCTAACAAAATAGGAATAGCCATGACTGCAACACACACATCCCTACTCCAAGCAGAAAACCGAGACTTGAGGGAAGAACCATACCACCAAGACCTGCTCAAAAACTATCTAAAAACATGAGGTTATACCAATATCCTTCTCTTAGCTAGTTGTTACCCCAGATTTTAGACAAAAGGGAAAGGGAAGAAAACTCGAAAATGGAAGGGGTGGTGTTCTTGCACCTTAACTCAAGGAATCTTGACTAAATGGATAGACCTATATAGATTCAAAGATCAATGAACACATGCACAAACCCTACTCAAGAAACATGAATGATTTTGAATGCATGAACCTAAAGGAGGGTCGACCATGGTGAGGGTTGGACATAATATGAATTAAAGTGACAAAATGCATTGATGATGATCCTGTGAGACTTCTAGGAACATGTTTTAATCAAAAACATAATCATACCTGTGTTGATGATGTAAATTCTGCATATTTGATTGATGAAATTATATGGAAAGGTGGTGGAATGATGTTAAGTGCAAATTGTGTTATTAATGAATCTCGAAAGCATGGTGTAGCTGAAACACAAACCACAACATATAATGCTTTGGTTTTGTTTGTTTGATGAACAAACATGTGTAATTTTGAATCAAGAGAATGAATTGTGAATTGTGATTGTGATTATACTTGTGATAAATATGATGATTTGCATGTGTAGCTAAGTGTATTAGGCAGCAATATTCATCCATAAGGATAGAGAATTCAACGTAACGAACACCTTAATGGAATTAAGTCGGTGACAAAAGATGAACACTTATGCATTATGAAATTTCAAGTGGTGGTGTTGATGTATAATAATAATGTAAGTGAAAACTTTGAATGAATGAAATCAGAAAACCTTGCTAAATGAACTTAAGTTGTCTGAAGTGAACTAGCGTTTGTTGTCGCAAACTATGTTGTCTGCAGCAAATCCGGTTTTTACTACTGAATTGTGTTGTCCAAGGCGAATCAGGTGTTCGTTGTTGAATTGTGTTGTCTGGAACGACGTGGGTATTTGCTGTTGAATTTGTGTTGTCTATAGTGAATACACATTTACTATCGAAATTGTGTTGTCTGCAGTGAACTGGTTTTTGCTGCTAAAAGTGTGATGTGTGCAACAAATCCGCATTCGCTGCTGAAATTGTGTTGTTCGCAACGAATCAACATTCGCTGCTGAAATTTTATGTTGTCTACAGGGAATCAGCATTCGCTGCCAAAATTATGTTGTTCGCAACGAATCAACATTCGCTGTTGTAATTGTGTTGTCTGCAGCAAATTGATGTTAGTTGTCGAAAGTGTGTTCTCTACAGCGAATATGTGTTTGCTGCCAAAATTGTGTTGTCTGCAGCGGATTAGCTTTCGCTGCTGAAATTGTGTAGTGGTAGTGAATAAACATTCGCTGCTAAAATTGTGTTGTCTGTAGCAATTCCGTGTTTGCTGTCGAAATTGTGTTGTCTGCAGCGAATCAGTATTCGCCACCAAAATTGTGTTGGTCGCAGCGAATCAACATTCACTGTTGAAATTGTGTTGTCTTCAGAGAATCTATGTTCGCTGCCGAAATTGTGTTGTCTGCAGCGAACTGGTGTTCGCTACCGAAAGTGTGTTGTCTGCAGCAAATTTGTGATTAGCTGCCAAAGTTGAGTTGTATGCAGTGAATTAGCATTCACTGCTGAAAATGTGTGGGCTACAACGAGTTGGCATTCATTGCCGAAAGTGTGTTGTCTATAGCGAATTTATGATTTGCTGCCAAAACTAAATTGTCTGCAGCGAATCAGCGTTCGTTGTCGAGTGTGTTTGTTCTGAAGTGAATTTGTGATTCGCTGCTGAAATTGAGTTATCTGCAACGAATTAGCATTTGCTGCTGAAAATGTGTTGGTTGTAGCGAAGTAGCATTCGTTGTCGAAATTGAGGTGCCTACAGCAAAAGAGTTTTTGCTGTCGATTTTCTACAATAGACTCCCCGATCAAAAATGACTTAGATGCTTGTAACAATTTCATTGTATGATGGTGTGAAATGGGGAACACTAGAACATGAATATGAACATATGGATTCTTGAAATAAGCATGGTAATGAATGTGATTTAAGGATGCAAATATACTGATTTGTGGTCATTAATGTCTTGGGTGATGTGCGGTTGGGATCGGACCATCTTCAGGACATGGATAACCCGAAGGTTGAACAAGTAGGTGGTTTCCACCTTTTTCTCATATGAAGTTATGTTTTGAAATGATTTACTTATGGTGATATTTTATTAAATCCTTGTTGAATGATGAAACAACGATGAAATATTTGATTGAATTTTTCATGATTGTCAAGACGACTATGCAATGTCGATCAAGTTCTTGATGGATGTTGAAACAATGATGAAAATGTTAATGTTCTAAGATAAGCTGTTTGAGGTGGATATATTATTGTGTTGCGATGAATGATAAACTGACTATGAGATTTGTGCTATTGATGAATGGTTGTATGAGTATTACGAAGGATCTACTGTTGTATTTTATTGAATATAATTGTGACAAATGGTTGTATAAGAATTATAAAGGATCTATTGTTTTATTATATTGAATGTAATTGTGACGAATGGTAGTATGAGTATTATGAAAGATCTACTATTGTATTCTACTGAATCTTAATTATCATGAATGGTTGTATGCGTATTACGAGAGATCTATTATTGTATTGTATTGAACATTAGCTGTCATAAATGGTTGGATGAGTAATACAAGGGGTGTGCTCTTGTGTTATACTGAATGTTAAACTATTTCGTATGTACGAGTATCACGAAGGGTCTACTATTATATTGTAGCAAATGTCAAATTGTTATGAATCATTTGAATAAGCAATTTTAAGGATATTATCATATTAAAGTAATTTCATAAACCATCTTTGGTGATTGGTTGATGATTAGCTTCGGCTAATGTCATCCTAAGCGGATGACCAGGATGAACAAATGAACAAATGATTGGCTTCGGCTAATGGCATCTGAATTGATGACTGGGACAAATGAATGATTAGCTTCGACTAATGGCATCTGAATGGATGACCGGGATAAATCGTTGATTAGCTTCAGCTAATGGCATCCAAAGGGATGAACGGGACAAATGATTTGATTAGCTTCAGCTAATGGCATCTAAATGAATGATTGGGACAAATGATTGATTAGCTTCGGCTAATGGCATCTGAAGGGATGACCAGGATAAATGATTAATTAACTTCAGCTAATGGCATCTGAATGGAGTGGATGATGGAGATGAATAAATGATTAGCTTCGGCTAATGGCATCCTAAATGGATGATCGGGATGAATAAATGACTAGCTTCAGTGGATGACCGGGATGAATAAATGATTGGTTTCGGCTAATGGCATCCTAAATGGATGACCAGGATGAATAAATAACTAGCTTCGACTAATAGCATCTTAAGTGGATGGTCAGGATGAATAAATGATTGGTTTTGGCTAATGGCATCCTAAGAAGATAGCCAATTTTGAGAGTTATGAGTTAGATTCTAGAATTGATGCGTTCATGCATACTATGTTTTGTATATAGTAAGTATATGAAAGAACTACGATTGTTATGCTTTAAATAGAGAATGATGTTAGGTCACCTAACGGTATTTAAGATGAATGATTTAGTTTGAGTATTGTAATTAGCCTTGGTAATTGACAAATTATTAACAGTGGTATTTACATAAGGAGAAGTGAAAGAATTACGCTCTTTTGGTCCATGAATGAAATGTAACGTTCATATTATTTTTTTATGTTTTTAAATTGCCTATGATGCTTGAAATTATCTTGTGCTGTAACAGAGACAACACTCAAACATGGTACGTAAGGAAATCCATTTCGCGGCTCACACATTTTGAAAAGTACTATATATTCGCATGTTATGGGTAATATGAGTTCTATATGAACAGCCGTGTTAATCACTCAATTAGTCATCCGACCCCTTTTGTAAAGACTAGTAATGAAAAAATTAAAATGGAACACGGATGTGAATGTGCATACATGTGGATATGATGTGTATGTATATACGTATGAGGTATTCATCTTATGAGGATGTCATGTTGTGAAATTACATGAGGTCGAGATAACGAAAGTACTAATTGTGTAACTTGTTGTTCGGCATTGTTGTATGAACTTGTGATGATAACGAGACTAGAACAGGAATGTGAATTTATGAGTATGTCAATATGATGTAATGTAAACCTATGAGTATGGAAATATAATATTATGGATGATTTACATCTTACATAGATTGTGCCTTGTTAATGATTAGAATGCAATGATAAACATGAAGGATATCTTAAAAAAGATCCAGAAACCGAACAATAAAAAAAAAAAAAATTCCATCAATTTTGGCCTTAAAAAAGTCAGGTCATTACATAAGGTGATGAAAGAAGCCCATGAATCTTGATTCGCAACATATCCCGAGAGTACCAAGATGTATCGAGACTTAAAGAATACTACTGGTGGCTAAACATGAAGAAGGAGATAGTAGAGTTTGTATTGAATTGTGGGATCTGCCAACAAATGAAGATAAAACACTAAAGGTCAATAGGGAGATTGCAACCAACCACTACCAATTCTGGAATGGAAATGAGAGGACAATACCATGGATTTCATGTAAAACCTCAAGAACAAACTTATAAAAAAATTCATAAAATTTTAATAAATATAAATATAAATATAACACAAATACGAAAAAAAAATAACAAGTATGAAAGTCATAAAGAGGAGGCTAAAATTCAAAATGTAATTAAGAAAAGATGGGACTATAAATACCCCATTTCTTCTCCTTCACAAAAACCAACAGCAAACACACCAAAAGGAGGGGATATTTTCATATTTTTCCAATCAAATTGGGAGAGAAAACACCAAGGTTTAACAAGTTTACAAGTCTTAGACAAGTCTATATGAGAAAAGCATCATTTAACAAGAGAAATTACAAGAAACAAGTGTGGAAATTATGAAGAAAGGAGGGGTGAATGGCCGGCTACATGCAAGGAGAAGGGAGCCACGATTTGCCAAATTATTGAGAAGTAAAGCTTTGATTTCTACCAAGTAAGGAGTTCTAACCGCAATTTCTATGAATTTAGCTTCAATTTGGTTGAAATTGCACAATTTTATTGAATTGGGGTTCTTGAACATAAATTGGGAAATGCAAAATTACCTAAAATTAGAGCAATTAAAGTGATGTAAATTACTTTGGAAAGGAAACTATGTAAGGACAACAAGAAAAAAATCCATGAAAAAAAAGGTCCAAGGTGGTTGGCCATAAGGAGGATGAATGGGAGGGGTAGAAATTATGATTTTCTTTCTTAGACTATTGTTAAAGTATTGTTGTAATGTAGATGATGACTAGAAAAGAGAATTTCCAAATTAAGAAGAAGAAGGAACTCCTAGTTCCTTTTAGGCCAAGTTTGGCCAAAATGAAAATAATTAAGGGGAAGGGGAGTTTTAAGGTTTCATATGAAAATTTTGAATGAATGAAATGTAGCGGAAAGTTTACTAATAATAATAAATAAATAAAAAACTTAGTGGTGTGGGAATTGCGTAAATTGATTTTATAGGCCATGAGGGGTGGAAAGGAGATATAGGACACATATACAGCCTAAAACGTGTTTAGAGGATAGTAATGAATGTAGGCAATTGTAATGCAAAAATGTGTATGTGTTCCTAAAGTGGTTCTATATCATCTTACAAAACGGGGGGGGGGGGGAGTGTAAATGGCCTTGGGAGGTCATATTTAGGAGGGTTGCCATACATACAGCGGTGGGATTATCTATCTTAAGATAAAAAGAGAAATAATGATAGTTGGAGATGCATTTAATCAATTGATGAAAAAACTAGGCAGATTCAATGCCTAGATTCCCATGAGGACTAGGGCTTGAAAATGATAACATTCAGGGAGGGTTTTGATAGATGTTGTATCTGGGGTGTTAGGTTTCCGACGAATCTGACCCCGCTTAATTTGGAGTCCTAGAACTCTAGAAATAGATAAATATCTGAGGGGAGGTCAAGCTGCCACCCCTGTTGGCAAATTTGGCCAAGTTGACAAAACAACAAAATTTAGCCATGTTAAGGGTAGAATTCCTTTTCCCTCCCTTTGTAAGATGTATAGCATCATGTCCTGACCTTCAAAAAGAAATAAACCATATTAGAAATTTAATTTGCAATGTTCGTTATGATTTCTAATTAACTGTAATCCTAAAGGATAATGATGGGAATGTAAATGTATGGAAAAGACAATCGTAAAAGAGGAATAAATGTTGTCACCATTACTGTATTATTTTGTGAAATGTAATTTGAGTATGGAATAATGTGGTGTACTTGTGGATTCAGGAGGAACCGCAAGAGGAGTACAACAACAACAAGGAAGGGCGAGCCGAGTTTCTATTGTAGATAGGTATTCCATACCTATACTTCACATAAATAATAGAGTTATTAGTAATCTATTTTATTTTGTATTTCGCACTTGTGGATGAGGCCAAGGGAAGACAATATATGCCGATGTGAATGAATAACAAAATCTGATTTTCGTTTATGCAATGTGGATTTCACCATGAATAAAGAACTATAGTAATGAACTTAAAAGAAATCATTTTTAGATTTGATTAGCCGGCCCTGAAATTGGGTGGCCATTGATGTTAGCAAGATTTGCTATCATCGGCATGACCATGATCGAGCTGAAGAGTATTGAACTTGATTAACTATTTGGGTTAAGAATAGTTAATAATATCGATAAATGACGTCGGTATTGGCAAATTTATGAAAACTTGGTTAGCTTTTTTAAGGAGAAAGCTAATGATGTCAAGAATCCTTGACATCATCTTTTCCAAGAATATTTTCATAAGTATCAATGAAAACTGATTAACTATTTTAGGTGGAAATAGTTGATGGCATCAATTTGTTAAGTTATGTCGATATTACCCAAATATTTGATTAGTCGGTCTCGGTAAGGGCGACTATTGAAACTAACGAGAATTATTGGTGTTGGCACTAGCCTTCCTAGAATTGGGATGAACAACACAATTGGGGCTTTTTCGGTGAGAAAGAATTGATAATATTCAGGAAGTGGAAGTAATAAGCAATTTCAAGAATGACAAAATGTAGATGTAATAAAAGGGGTGTTAAGTATGGATTGCAAGGGGAAACAATTGTGTACCACTTTATGTGTATAACTATATGTTCATGTATTAGGTGATTTTCTCTTATCTATTATATTTCTAATTTTATTATAATTATTCTAATGTTGTGATTTTCTCTCCTTCCCATTCACATTAGGAGTAGTGTTTAGGTCGCCTTGTTCCTTTTTGTATGAATTACGAATTTAAGAAATATCTATGTATTTTGTCTTGGAGTAACTATATAACTTGAAATGTAATATTATTCTCTTTATATTAGATGTTGGAATATAAGATTTTACTATTTTCTGTTTGAAATCTTAATTTTTACATATTCTGTTTACTTATTAAATTATGCATGTTTAAATGTGAAAGAAAAGGAGTAAATGAGATGTTATATTTATATTCATAAATAAATTGTTGAATTGAACATCAATGTGATTGTGATGTGATTGAGAAATGAGTATAAGATGTGTGTCGGATGATTGTTGATAACTTAGGACCTCCCGATATAGGGGAGACTTTGCCTGAATTTTATTAGAAATTTTAAAGATTCTTATATAAGTTTGACAAAAAAAAATCTGTCCCATGTTTCCCCTTTATATGAATGATATATTGATTTCACTAACGGAGATGTTACATTTTGTATCAGGATTATCAAGGGGCAAAAAGGGTAATGATGCAATATGGTTAATTATGGATTAACTAACAAAGTCAGCTTTATTCTTACCTATAAGAATGATGGATTCGGTTGACAAGTTGGCCAAATTATATGTGAATGAGGTGATTAGACTTTATGGGGTGCCAGTATCAATTGTGTCAGATCGAGACCCAAGATTTACATCGAGGTTATGGCCAAGCATATAATGAGCCTTAGGGACTAGGGTGAACCTAAGTATGACATTCCACCCTCAAATGGATGGGCAATCTAAAAGAACTATCTAGACACTTGAAGATCTTATAAGGTCATGTGTGTTGGAGTTTGGCAGGAATTGGGAAGATATATTACCATTAGTGGAATTCACGTATAATAATAGCTACCAAACTTCTATTGGGATGGCTCCTTACAAAGCACTCTATAGGAGGACATGTCGCACCTCGATTTGCTGGGATGATGTAGGAGAAAGGAAACTCCTAGGGCCTGAAATGGTATAGATGATAATTGATAAGGTAAAGATGATTAGACAAAGAATAAAGGAAACTCAAAATAGACAAAAAAGTTATGTAAACAATCAGAGGAGACCCTTGGAGTTCCAAATGAGGGATAAAGTGTTTTTATAGGTGGCACCCTGGAAGGGCATCATTCGGTTTGGGATGAAGGGAAAGTTTGCCTCGAGATACATAGGCCCTTTCAAAATTGTAACAGGATTGGGCCGATTACTTATCGATTGGAACTACCCACACATTTGGATAAGATTCACAAAGTGTTCCATATGTCCTTATCACGAAAAGAAAAGATGGATCTCACATGAGGGCTACTGCCAACCCCTTTTAAAGCAAGGGAAGATTTGACATTAGAGACGAAACCAGTCAAAATCTTGGATTGGGGTGATAAAGTGTTGAGAAATAAAAGGGTTCCATTAGTAAGAGTATTGTGGAGGAACTCATTGATAGAAGAAGAGACGTGGGAGACAGAATTGGAGATTAAAGAGACATACCCTCATATATTCCCTAGAACAGGTATATTGCTTAAATTTTGAGTACGAAATTCACTACCAGAAATTCGCTAAATACCGACGGAATATTTCTGTCGGTATTTTCCAGTCGAAATCACCGACGGAATATTTCCGTCCATAATTTGGTCGGTAATTACAGTCGGAATATAACCGTCGGTAATTACCGACCGAATTACGGACGGAAAGTTCAAAATTAATAGAAAAAAGGGCGGGTAGATGGCGCGGAGGTTTTGGCTGGTGATGTTTCCGACAGAATCACCAACGGATTAAAAACCGAGGACCTGTACGTGTAATCGGACCGGTTCACCGTCAACAATACCGACGGAATCACCGACGGATTTGAAATGCCAGATCCGTACGGGTGACGTGACCGGTGCACCGTCAAAAATACCGACGGAATCACCGAGGGATTTAAAAAGCAGGTCCGTACGGTGACGTGTCTATTTACCGTTATAATTACCGACGGAGTCACCGACATATTCACCGACGATGTTTGGCCGTCGGTGATTCCATCGGTAAAAGTGAATATATGGCCACTCTGCCGACACTCTCCTCCCCCATTTCTCCTTCTTATTCCTAATCCTAAGTCTCCCCATCTGCAATTAACCAGCCCCCCCCTCTCCCCCAAACAAAAATCTTCCTCATCTCAGCACAACAAGTTGTATTTCTTGAAGTTTTGTGGTCACAACATCCGTGTTCTGATTTACTGATGGATTTTATCAATTTTTGTAAGTAATTCTATCTTTTAAACTTTTAACATTTAAATGTCAATTTTATTGTTTTTTTAGTATATGTATTTTTGTTAGTAGATGTACATGTTTTATTGTTATTTCTCAAACAAACTTGTAGCTAGTATATGAATGTATAATTTTATACCTGTTGTGGTTTGTTTTAGATTTTGTAAGATTGTATTTGTTTGTAAATTGTTAAAACTTTGTGGAATTACCGAATTACATGTTATGTTTTGAAATAATTAATAGCTTGCTTAATGGGTCCTTTTAAGTTTTATCGATGGTATTGCAGAGTGGTAATTCTGTATATATTATATATATATATATATATATTAATTTGTATGGACGTTGATAAATGATAATGAATATTTAATATTTATGAGAAGTTGTGATTGGTTTGTTGGATAATCTCGAGGTAAAGTAATATTTTTACAAGTTTATTTACCTAACTTAGTTAATTAATATATACATGATGTCATCATAATTTTATAGAGGTTCGATAGAAGTCATGGATGATCGTTCATGGATGTATCTAGATTCACCCCAAGGATTGCGGAGGATGGATTATTGTAACGGGGTTCAGGGTTTTATTAATTTCGCAACATCTATTCCTAGAAATTTTACTGGAGGCGGTATTAGGTGTCCATGCAGGAAGTGTCAAAATAAAAAGTATCTGCATCCAGATGTTGTAATGATGCATCTTCTACACAAAGGGTTTGTGGAGGATTACGAGTGTTGGTATGCACATGGAGAGGTATTTGTTAGTAATAGGAGAATGGGAGAAACGGTGGTTGGGTCAACTTCTAGTGCTAGCAACGTGCATGAAGCGGCAAATGACAACACTAATCCTTACAGAAACATGGTTATGGATGCAATGAGAATGAATCAAGTAATGTCAATCAATGTCCAATCGTAGAAGAAGAACCTAATGCAGAGGCAGCTAGGTTTTTTGATTTGTTGAAAGATTCTGACGAACCATTATGGGATGGCTGCACAAACCACAGTAAATTATCGGCACAGGTGTTCACCATCAAGTCAGATCACGGGTTGAGTGAGGCCGGGTATGACAAAATTATTGATTGGGCAAGAAGCATTTTACCTGAAGGGAACAGGCTCAAAGAGAACTTCTATGCTGCGAAGTCCATGATGAAACCCCTCGGTTTAGGATACCAGAAAATTGACATGTGCCCTAACTTCTGCATGTTATACTACCTTGAAAATGCTGAGATGACCGAGTGCATGACATGCGGGCATTCCCGTTACAAACCCAGAACTGGCAGGGGAAAGACTCTAGTGGCGTATAAAAAACTTAGATATTTCCCGATCACACCTAGACTGCAGAGGTTATTTATGTCACCAAGGACTGCTGAGCACATGACATGGCACCAAACACACGATGCCGTTGATGGTGTGATGGTGCATCCTTTTGACGGCGAAGCGTGGAAACGCTTTAACAGTGTTGCATCCTGACTTTTCTGCTGAATCAAGGAATGTCCGTCTTGGGTTGTGTACAGACGGATTCAACCCATTTGGGTCATTTGCTGCTCCCTATTCTTGTTGGCCGGTCATACTCACAGTTTATAACTTGCCACCGGGAATGTGTATGAGGCCGGAGTTCATGTTTCTATCTACTGTCATACCCGGTCCAAGCAGCCCGGGGCGGAATATAGATGTTTGTCTTCGACCGTTGATAGATGAGCTGGCGCAGTTGTGGTCCTCTGGAGCTCTGACTTATGATATATCGAGGAAACAAAATTTCCTTATGAGGGCGGCTTTGATGTGGACTATCAATGATTTTCCAGCTTATGGAATGCTTTCTGGTTGGAGCACGCATGGGAAACTCGCATGTCCATACTGCATGGAAAACAACAAGGCATTCACGCTAGCAAACGGAGGTAAAGCTTCTTTTTTTTACTGTCACCGTCGCTTCTTGCCACTTAATCACAGGTTCAGAAAGAACAGAAAAGATTTCTTTGTTGGCAGAGTTGAAAAAGATGTTGCATCCCCGCGTCTTTCTGGTGAAGAATTGCATCATGTTGTATCAGAGTACGGTGACATTGTGTTTGGCCTTCAATCAGGTAAGCAAAAGTTTCCTGGTTTTGGTTTGACCCATAATTGGGTAAAGCGAAGTATCTTTTGGGAGCTTCCGTATTGGAAGACAATCTTCTCCGTCATAACCTTGACGTCATGCACATCGAAAAGAACGTGTTTGAGAATATTTTCAACACCGTCATGGATGTGAAGGGGAAGACAAAGGACAACATGAAGGCTAGATTGGATATAGCTTTATACTGTAACCGTAAAAATATGGAGTTGGTTTATGAGGAGTCACGGGTTGCAAAACCAAGGGCAAGCTTCGTGTTAGAGAAAAACGCACAACTGCTAGTCTACAAATGGCTTAAGAGTCTGCATTTTCCGGATGGACATGCATCGAACATATCAAGGCTTGTTAACATAGAGGACTGCATATTGTATGGAATGAAGAGTCATGACTGCCACGTGTTTATGCAAACACTCATCCCATTAGCTTTTCGTGATTTGTTGCCAAAAGGAATATAGGATGCACTGATGGAGATCAGTCATTTCTTCAGAGATATATGCTCCAGCAAGTTGAATGTTGAGCACATTGAGAGGCTTCAAACGAATATCATCGAGACACTATGCAAACTTGAGATGATATTCCCTCCTTCATTTTTTGACTCAATTGAGCATCTCCCTATACATCTACCGTTCGAGGCAAAAGGAGGACCGGTCCAGTATAGATGGATGTACCCATTCGAACGGTGAGATATTACAGTTGCAATGGAATTCATATCTTAAAGTTTTTCTATGTTTTTCTTAATTGAAAATACTTGAATTGTAATTCAATGCAGGTACTTGTTTAATCTCAAGAAAAAGGTTAAGAACAAGGCGTATGTTGAGGCTTCGATATGTGAGGCCTATATTGTTGAAGAGATATCAACATTTATCTCGTACTATTTCGAACCTCATATGGGAACAAGAATCAATCGTGTTCCACGGCATGACGATGGTGGTGAAGTGACTTCCAGTGGGAACTTGTCAATATTCTCCAATACTGGACGACCCACACCTAAAAAAGTCGTAAGAGGAAGATATTTGTCGGAAATAGAATTCAAACAAGCACACAACTATGTTCTATTTAACTGTGATGAGCTGAGACCATTTATTCAGTAAGTCTATGTATATGTAATACTAATTAAACTTTGTCAGTAATATACTGTTAATTATATATTGTAATATCATACACTCATTATCACTTGCAGGCGACATCGACAATATTTGCTCTCCAATAACTCGCAGCTGACCGAATCCCAGATCTTTCAATTACAAGATGAACAATTTGCCACATGGTTCAGAACACATGTAAGCACTATCACAAACTCATTCTAACTTGCATTATTACGAGATTCTCGTTCATTTACCGTTTATTGATGTACATTTAATTACATATATACAAGGTTTATCAAATGGGAAGGAGTGCGCCTAAGTCATTGTCTTCACTAAGCCTCGGCCCTGAAAGAAAAGTTAAGTGCTACAACGGGTATTTTGTCAATGGATATGTTTTCCATACTGAAGAATACGGGCAAGGAAGAAAGACATACAACTGCGGTGTTTGTGTTAAGGGATCCACAAGTAGTGAGTTAGAAGTTGACTACTATGGTAGATTAGAAGAGGTCGTCGAACTGCAATATCATAGCGAGCAGAATAAAGTGTTTTTATTCAAATGCTATTGGTATGACACGACGGACAGAGGAATCAGAGTTGATCCGCACCATGGTCTGGTCGAAATCAACTCAAAAGCTAGACTCCGCAACATAAACGATGTCTTTGTTTTCGCAAAGCAATGTCAACAAGTTTATTACACATACACCCCTTCATTTAGAAAGGATCGATCAAGAGTTGATTGGTTGTCCGTTTTAAAAACGAAACCACGGGGTCGTGTCGAGGTTGTTCAGGATGAGAACGAAGACACAAGTGTGCGAGATGAAGTCTTTCAAGTTCGTGAGTTGGTTGAACCATATCGAGTTGCTCCTTCGATTGAATTGGAAGAAAATTCAAATTTTCGAGTTCTCGATGATAGTCTTGTTGATATTGACGGAGAGGAGTTGAATGTTGTTCTCAGCTCTAGCGGACAAGCAAATGTCGATGAAGAAGATGATATCCATATTGAAGATTGCGATGAAGATGATGACAATTCAATTGATGGAAGAAGAAGAAAATTCCGACTAATTATGAAAATGAAGCCCTATGTAAAAACATTTGTCTCATGTAATTTAGATTAGATGATGTATTTTGTAAAACAAAATATTTATTGTTTAAGCAATTGGTTATTGTTTTATGTGATGGACAGTTTATCAGTTAAGTTTTGCAGGAAGGTAAACAGGCAATACAAAGACAACCTTTCCTGCAAATGCAAACTTCACCGACGTCCATACCGACGGATAAAAATCCGTCAGCATCTCACAGAGAGTTCGAACTTAATTACGAAAAACGCCACAATCACCAACGCCATCACCGACGGATTATATTTCATCGGTATCACAGAGAGTTTGAAAATAATTACAACAAAATGCCACAATCACCAAAAGCCACACCGACGGACCTCCATCCGTTGGTATCTAACAGAGAGTTCGAAAGTAATTACAAAAAAATGCCACAAACACCGACGGACACATCGATGGACTTATTCTGTCGGGAATTTGTCGGTCTCAACTTTTACCGACAGAAATACTTACAGCCCGTTCGATTTCCAAAGTGTGTGAATTTAATACACTGCTGACCGTGTCAGATTACCGATGGAATCACCGACAGACCGCGAAAAATATGGAGGGTAATTAAAAATTTTGGTGTGAAATTTAAAAATTACCGACGGAGTTTTCACCTGTTACCGACGGATTTAAAAAAATAATAATATTTTTTTAAAATCCGTCGGTAAATCTGCCATATGACCTATAACTTCCAGCACCCGCCGCTTTGCCTCATTTTTTCTTCTCCTCCGTTTTTCTTCTCCTCTGCTGCCCTGTAATTTTCAGTTTTTCGCTCTCAATCCTTCAAGGCTTTCACCTTGAATCTCTTGCAAGATTTGAATAAAGGTATGTGGTTTTTTCTATTTTATTTTATTTTATTTTATTTTATTTTTAGTTGTTTTTATTTTTGTTATTTTGTTGTTTTGGGGTATTTTTTGTAATGTAGATAAAGTTTTGAATTGGACACATTATTAAGGTACGTATATTTCGTTCCTTTTCTTGATGTAGGTTTTTTTAAAAAAACAATTTGAATATTTTTTATTGTTGTGTTGTCATAATTGTTATTAGTTAATTTGTTGAATATTTTTTGTTAAAGTTGAATTTAACTTAGAATTATTAATTGACTATGTTAGAATAATTAGTAATTTTACTCTATTATTGCATGATTTGTCTTTAATTATTTCCATTGATTTTAATTGTTAGTCTATATATTTTTTTAATTTATTGAATATAATTTATTGTTGTATTGCCATATATAATTATTGATTAATTTGTTGAATTAATATTGTTAATGTTGAATTTACCTTATAATTAGTAATTGCATTTGTTAGAATAATTAGTAATTGCATATGTTTTTAATTGTTAGTTTATATTTTTTTTAATTTATTGAATATATTTTATTGTTGTATTGCCATAATTATTTAATAAATTGTTGAATTAATATTGTTAATGTTGAATTTATCTTAGATTTAGTAATTGAATATGTTGGAAGAATTATTAATTTTACTCTAACTTGATGATTTAAGGATGGTTGTTTCTATTTATTTTGAATTTATAGTTTTGTTGTATTGACATACTTATTGAATAATTTGTTGAATTGTAATTGTTAATGTTGAATTTACCTTAGGATTAGTAATTGAATATGTTGGAATAATTAGTATAGATTAGGTCAATTGGTTGTGGCTATTGTTAATATTTGCAGGTTTGTGGATTTGGGTAGTATCCAGTATAGGAGAGGTGCTGCCGAATTTTTTTTAACTTTTGAATTTAATTATATAATTATTTATATTAAATTATTTAGATGCGTAGAATGAAAACCAAAGTTACATGTCCAGTCGAATCAAGTTCGTCTAGCAGCGATGTTGATATTTCCTTAAGTGCCTCTCAAGAAGAGGCACCTACACCACCTGGGCCGTCAACCGATGCTGCCTCTTCTATCGATGTTTCACATCGTAGAAGCGGCGTGCCTTCGCAGTGGAATCAATTTTCCCGCAAGTACGAGGCACAGTGGAAGGAAGATCTTTCAATGTAAGTTTGTTAAGGTTTTAGTTTTTTTTAAAAAAAAACAAATTTAAAACATAATTTATGAAGTAATCACTATTTTATTAATTTCATTTCTTTTCAGGTTCACAAACATTGAGGCCACCCGAGTAATATCATCGACGTTTAAAGCGTCGATGGAGATTCCATTGTTTCAATGGAGTCAGATATCCAGGCATCCTGAATGGATGCCTCAAATCAATGCATGGTTTCGCAGATTTGATGTTCGTGTTAATATATAATTTTCAGATTATTTCTAATAAATTCTACATATAATTGTAAATAAATTATTAACATTTTTAAAAAATAATTTTTTATACACAGCATCGATTCTGCTGGAATGAAGAACATAACACTATTGTGAGGAGGGTGTGGGAAAATCACGCGGCAATTAGGTAACATCGAAAACAATACAACTTTTTTTTTACATAAAAATTTATGTTTCGAAATGTAATTTTTGCTTTTGTGAATTAGGTTGCGTGATTTTTGGTACGATACCCAAAAAAAAAGCAAAAAAACTACGAGGGATAAGGGGTTCCAAGGCTGGAACGATGTTGCGGTTTGGAGGGATTTCAAACCGATATACATCCCTGAAGATATATGGCCACACTATCTTCAGCATGTGATGTCTGAGCGGTTCACACGACGCTCACAGTCCGGTGCTGGCAACCGGAATCGGCCAATTCATGGCTCGGTCACAACACACACCGGCGGCTCCGTTCTGTTTGATGCACATGCGAAACGAACGGTAAGATTACTTTAAATGAAATATATCGTTCAATTAATTTTTTGTTAATAAATTTTTTTTATTATAGGCTACGTCTCTTGGACGTGAGCCGAGTCCTATGGAATTGTTTGTGCAGACGCACGTGCGGAGTCATGACCACCAAAAGGGGACGCAACAGTTCGTTGACAACCGTGCTCAACAGTTTGGGGTATGTTTGTTCAACCATTTTATTTTGTAAGTTATTATTATGTTTATTGAATTGAATATGATGATTACTTTTTTTTTTTCAAGAGACCTATAATAATCGGTTGAGGGAGAGATACGGGGACGATCCTTCGACCCATCCGGAATTCGATCCGGATTTGTGGATGGAGGCTAGATCGTCAGGTGGACCCGATAAAAATCGGGTTTACAGGCTATCCAACACTACGGCCGCCAACTTGCGGTCAGGCGGTACTTCTTCAACCGTCGGGAGCTCCCAATCAGTATCGAGCTCCCAATCTAAGGAGTTCGTGGCCTTGCAACAAAAGTGCGACCACCTATCATTAGCGTACACACAACTCAAAGAACAGCAAAAAGTGGCGTACGAACAACACAGAGCATAGTCTGAACAACAAAAAGCGGCCTATGAAGAACTTCGTCAAATGGTCATGAACATGGCACAAGGTGGAACATGTGCGCCTATTCCTTTTTTGCCGTCTAACCCCCAGCCTCCTCCTCCTCCTCCTCCTCCACCTTTATATTAATTTTTAATAAACAATATTTACATTTAAAATTTCGTTTAATGTGTTTTTGAAACACATTCATTTTGTAATGAATGTTATTTAACTTTGATTTTTTATTTTTGATGCTTAATATGAATTTTATTTGCATAATTGGTTTGTATTACCATTAATTTATATCATTTTATATTATGTATTTTAAATAATTTTCAAAAAACATATCTAAAAAAAACAATTACATAGGTATTTACAGACGGAATAACTCCGTCGGCATTTTAAATCACCGACTAATATTCAGACGGATAAATTCGGTCGGTATTCCATACACTCACCGACAGAGTTACCGACGGACTTAGTCCGTCGGCATGTGACAGTACCTGCCAAACGTACCGACAAATGTACAGACGGATATATTCAGTCGGTATCTCAAACACACACCGACCAATATACCGATGGATTTTTTCCATCGATAATTATAATTTCACTGACGGAGTATTGTCCGTTGGTATATTCCAAGCGAGAAATATTTTTTTTTGGCGCGCACTTTCCGTCTGTAAAACCGTCGGTACGTGTTTTTTTTTTTTCGACTGATATAGCGACGGAATGTGGAATCACCAACAAAAGGTAATCCGACGGGCGTATTCCGTCGGTAATTTAGTCGGTAAATAATTTACCGACGAACTCTCAATCACACACCGACGGAATATGGCCGTCGGTAGAATGTAAAACCTCAAGATCAAACTCTTAATAATAATAATAATAATAATAATAATAATAATACAATTAAATAAGAAGATTATGAAAGACATGAGTATGGCTCAAATTGTGGAGGGGAAGAAAAGGGGTCAATGTGTAATTAAGAAGAATGGGGCTATAAATACCTCATTTCTTCCTCTTTGAAGGTCGACTGCTCATGCTAAGAAGGAGGGGGAGAATTCAGATTTTTCTTCACCAAAATTGGAGGGAAAACACCAAATTCTTTAGGACTATACAAACTTAAAAGTACTACATAGAGAGAACACTCATTGACAAAGAGTTTAACAAGGAAACAAGTGAAGAAATTTTAAAGAAAAAAGGAGGAGAGGGCAGCTGCATGCAAGGGAGGAAAATACAAAACTCTTCAACCAAATTTGAGTTAAAATTCAAACTTCCTCAAGGTCAGGATGTTAGACCTAATTATGAAAACCAATTTGAAATTTGATTAGGAATTGTGCATCAATTTTAGATTTTATAAATTAGGGTTCTTGAGTGAAAATTAAGGGAATTGCAGAATTTGTTAGAATAAAGTTAATTAAACTACAATGAGTTGTTTTGAACATGAAAGGTGTCATAACCATTTCCAAGTTAATCCCCAAATTCACTTTTTTTTCAAAAATAAAAATAAAAAATAAAATAAAAGTTGGCGATGTGGTCAAAATGAGTAGAGGAAGATTTCAAAAATACATAAAAATCAAATTGCAATGTTAGAGGAAATTTGATGCCTAATTGTACCTCATTATGCCAAAACATGGAGAAACAATGCAAATTCAAGGTCAAATTAAATGATTATTGGACGAATCTGCATAAAAATTAAGTCCAAGAACATAATTAAATTTTTAATAAGCCAATTTGATTTAATCATGGACGAATTAAATTTTAATTATGTTTAAAAATTAATTTGGGTCTAATTGAAAGATTTAATTAAGTGCAAGGACTTAATTATACTTTAAATGGGTCAAATTAATTTTATTAGGGGCTTAATTGGTGAAAAATTAAGTTTGGAGTCTCAATTTGGGCTTAATTGAGAAGATGTAAATCTTAAGAACCAAATTTAATTTTTAGCAAGTCAATTGATAAAAATTAGGGGCAAAATCATAAGAAAATTAAAGTTTTGGTGTCAGTTAGAGGTTAAATTGAAAAATTTCACAGCCAGGGACTATTTTTGCAAAACGCATTGAACTATAAGGGCTTTATTGACAAAAACCAGGGGTGAAATTAAAGAAAATTGAAATTTTAATGGTCAATTGCGGGTCAAATTACATAAATCAAAGACCAATGACCAAAGTGAAAAAGGAGTCAAAACCTGGGGATAAAATTAAAGTTGGACAGGGGCAAAATTGCATTAAATTAAAAGTTTTTAAAAAATAAAAAGTTGAAGGACTAAATTAAACTTTGGCCAAAATCCCTAATTCAAACCTAAAACCATGTTGTTTTGCTTTTTAAAAAAAAAACAAAAGAAATAAGAACCAGACGATGCGTTGTCTGGTTACTATTCATTTTCTTCTCCAATTTTTACCTGAAAAGCTACTTAGGTGGCTACTTTTTAGGTGCATTTAATACTTCATATCTCCACCAAATTTGACAAAACTTACATGCAAATGAGCACCTGACATTTCTCTGCAACCCTATATGATCCATTCAAGTTAATTGACACCATAGCGGTCTCGGTGTTAGCCTAAAGTGGCTAACTCCAGCACCCTTCAACTGGCATATTTGACAACTCATGGTGCCTACTTTGAGCCAACGGTTGAGATCCTTCCCAATCGAACCAATAGCAAAGACAAAACTTTCCTTTTCCACCCTTTATAAATAGACTTAGATTTCATGGTTAGAGGATGAAGAAAATCAGGTTTGAAGTGGACCCAAAATTAGCCCCACCTCATTTTCAGCCACTAGTTTCTTCCTCCCCTCTCTTTATGCCACCTCTTTAGCCCCAACGACCTCATTCTTGCCTCCTCCACTGAAAGCTCCACCATAAGCCTTTAGCCCAACCTTTTCCTCTAACTCATCCCATCGTGGTGAACAATAACGTCGTCGTGAACTTCTCTCTCTTTCAATGCAACTTCTTCTTTTTTCATAAGAGCAACTACAGCGGCCAAACTCTCCACCAACACCACCACCAACCTCTCGTCAACCACCCAAACCAGCTGCTCCTCCCACTTGTGTCAAGTGGCCCCCTTCTCTTCTTCCCTCATTCCTTCCCCTATTCTCGTGGCCATTACATGCAGAATATATTTTGCATGCAATGGAACAATAATTAACTCTAAAGGGTGGGTCGGACCTGATGTGGCCTAGCTTATCTGGCTGGGACGGATTCGGCCCACCCCTAAAAAAAGAAAAAAAAGATTTGTTGGGTCGAGATCGGCCCAACCCAATCCAAATTTCATGGGCTCGGCCCAGTTAGCTTCGCCAACCTAGCTCATATATTTTATAATATTTAATTATAGTAATATAATATTATATATTATATATTAAAACAACAAAAAAATAAAAAATCCTTTCAAAATTTTGTGATTTTCTTACATGATTTTCTACCAATTTTGCTTAATATTGGGTTGTATTTTACACTGTAAGATACAAACCCGGTATTAAAATACTCAATTTTCTATGAAATATTTCAAACAAAATTCAAAAAATTTCAAAACTTTTAAATTAATTTTCCTTTTCAAAAAAACAAAAAACAATGTCTTATTTTCATGTATACGGTCAAATCCTAAAATTTTTACAAGCATATTTTCATAAAAAAAAAAAAAAAAATTGCATCTTTCTCATGTTTTAAAAAAGCAAAAACAAAAAATATTGTGACCAGTTTATGATTATCCATTAGATTTTGAAAAACCCTTTACCAATGTTTCTTTAGGGTTTAGATGTGGTGTAACACCCCACCTCACTAGCAAAATATTGTTCGCTTTGGGCCTCCCAGTCCACCCATTCCCGGGCTTCCACCCAGGTCCCCCTCACGGGTTTGTTCTTGGCAACCACGCATGGCCCCAAAACGCGTCTTACTAGTCAAGGTGAGCATGCACTTATAAGGCCCTGGCTCTGGACGCTCACTTCCGATGTGGGATCTTACAATCCCCCCACCTTAAGACGAGTCGTCCTCAGCTCTGATATCAAATGTAACACTCCACCTCACTAACAAGATATTGTCCGCTTTGGGCCTCCTAGTTCACCCATTCTCGGGCTTCCACCCAGGTCCCCCTCATGGGTTTGTTCTTGGTAGCCACACATGGCCCCAAAACGCGTCTTACTAGTCAAGGTGAGCATGCACTTATAAGGCCCTGGCTCTGGACACTCGCTTCCAATGTGGGATCTTACATGTGGACTTTAATATATATAAGGTGTAAAACTACACAATAGAGTACACCCTTAGATATTAAGATACAAGGTGTAAAATAAATGTGATGCTAAAGTTTGGACTTTAGAATGGTTAGGATTTAACCTGATAAGGTAAAGACTCTCTCACGAAGGGAGATCTACCTTAGACCTTAGAAAAGACCAACGAATAGAAACCTAACCTAGAAAAACAATCAAACAACAATGCAGTTTATCTTAGGTAGGGTATGCTGGTGGTGATGTGTATTTCCCTTGCACAACCAGTCCTTTAAACAGACTCTCGCTGACCATAGGTTCCTAGTAGTCATAATACTAAGTGGTGACTCCTGAACCTTAATCATACTTTTATGATTAAATTAAAAAACCCTTTCCAATAACATAATACCTCATCGGGAGGAACAAAAGGCTCGTCATTGCTCACAACATCGCACACCCACGACAAAAGGCATGCAAAATTGCCAAAGAAAAATCAATAACCTATGGACATGAGTAGTCGACCATGTGAGGGTTGAATGGAAGGAAAAGAAATTCTAAATTTGTACTTGATGAATCTTGTAGTATGTGTTATAATATGAACAATGGGTAAATAAGGCAAACAATTGCCTAGAAAGGGAAAGGGGACCCGTAGTCCTCTTAGGCCAAATTCAGCCAAGAACCGATTGAGGGGAGGGAATAAGAATTTTGGCATGTTATTTGTTAATGATGCTTGAATTAGTTGTAGTAGGAAGCTTACAAATAAGAGATTTCGTGAGTCAAATGCATGTGTTACGTAAAGAGAAAACAAAATTATGTAGCCACAAGTATAGCTCATAATTTGGCTTAGGAGGAATCATTAAATGTAGGAAAAAATGTCAAAAATAATTATCATAGAAGAAAAAGGGAAGTGGGGATAATGGAAAGTTCATTTTAAAATCGTTGACAAAAATTGGACAGACTTGTCACCTCCATTATAGGGAATATTCATGCCTTAGAATGATAACATTTAGGGAAGGTTTTTTCATAGAAGTTGTAGCCAGGGATGATAGCTTCCAACAAATTTGACATTGCCTAACTTGGGGCTCTATAAGTCCAGATATAGGTAAATATCTGAGGAGAGATCGAGCTGCCACCTCTACTAGCAGATTCGATGAATTGGAAAAATGGGAAATTTAGTCGTGTTAGGGGAAAAATTATTTTTCTTCCACTTGGAAAATGTACAGTGTCATATCTTAGGGTTCAAAATAAAAATAAGTCATGTTCAAAATCGAAATTTTAAGGATAATTATAATGTAATAAAGAACAATGATTTTAAAGGATATAATGGAAAACACAATTGTAAAGGGAACAATTATTAAAGAGAAGTCAACATTGCTGTATTATTTTTATTGTTTTTGTGAGAAATGTTACTTGAAAAAGAAATGGCATGGTATACTTCTGGATTCAGGAGGGACTATAGGAGAGGCACAACAATAACCACAAGGGAGCTTGAACCGAGCTTCCACAACAAGTAGGTGCTTTATACCTACACTTTTGTTTTTGTAATGTTGATTTTACTAACTTGTTAAATTCTGAGTTTTTGCATCTATGGGTGAAACCACAAAGAGAAAGGATAAAGTGAAATAAACAAGAAATTTAAATGGATTTAAGTACTTGATTGATGTAAGAATATGGATTATATTAATGGACTTCATTGACAATTGTTTCTCGAACTTGATTAGCTAGTCCCAAATATGGAGGCCAACGATGTTAGTAAGGTTTACTAATATTTGCATGGTCATCCCTGAAAATGAGGGATATTGAACTTGATTAACTATTCCAGTGAGAATAGTTAATGATATCGACTAGTAACGTCGACATTGGCAAACACATGAAACTTGACTAGTTATTCCTTAAGTGAAAGCTAATGATATCAAGAATCTTGACATTAATATTTCTGGAAATATACCAAGAAGTTATGGAAAGGAAAATTCGATTGACTATTTTGAGTTTGAAATAATCAATGACATCAATTGGTGACGTTGATGTCAGCATTCATAATAAACTTGATTAATTAGTCCCAATATAGGTGACTAATGACACTAATGAAATTCATTAAAATCTGCACCCCTTTCCAAGTTTTAGGGGAGAAGTGTTATAGGGGTGTCCTTGATGAGGAATAATAATAAGTGTTAATGAAATAGGGATCGAAACCTTGAAGGGAGTACTCCTTTGGCCTTAAAGAGGTGAATATTAATTGGAAACTGTGGAATAAAATGGAAGGAAATTATTTGGTGGTTCCCAAAACAATAAACTTAAAAAGCATTAGGCAGGAATTTTAAGGAATTAAAATAATATATAACCTTGCATATTTATTTATGTGTATCATTTGATCTTCTCTTTTTACAAAATTGTTGTCTTAATATAATTATTTTTCAAATATATTATGTTGTTACAGGTCCTTCATATCCACAACAAGAGTAGTATCTTAGATTTTGTATTTTTTGTTATTTAGAATTTAATGGATGTTAATGTATTTTGCATCCAAAAACTATAAAACCTGAATTGTAACAACATCCTGTAACTTAAATATTTGAATGTAAATCTTAGTATGTTATGTATGTGACCTTTATGTATGTTGTATTTGCTACCTAACTATTAAGTAATGGTCTATGTTAAGATATGGTTACTTGTGATATTATGGTTGTATTTTTGGAATATATGGCATGGGAATCTTGAATAGTTGAGAGATGATTTAATTATGAGTATTACTGATATACATGTCATTGTCGATAACTTGGGACCTCTCGATACAGGGGAGACTATCCAAATTTCAGTAGAAATTTTGGTGATCTTGGTACGAATCCAAAAAAACAAAAATTTACCATGTTCCTCCTAATTTTATATGATTAATGTGATGGTCCTGGGAATGAGGATGTTACACACTTAATGAATAGAACTTGTCCTAAGGTTATATGTGATATCTTTATTTTGCATTAATGCGTGCCCTTCTTAAAACATCTTGAACTCAAGACTTGCAGGAGAAACAATGATCGCCATTCAAGAAATTTTCGTTGTAGAGTTTAGGAAAGAAACAAAATTCTTGTTTCATCTTGCAAGAAATACAACAATGTTTCACCCCTTTAGAAGGCAAATTCATCATATAAAAACTTGCTCATATATTTAACATGCATGCTCCCAGGTTGAAACAGAGGTCCCCCCACCTATGGTCTACTACACCTGACTAAGAGAAAATATGGAAAATGAAGAAAGGGCTTAGATAGAGGCTCATTATCAAAGGGAAATTGAGAGCATCAAAGGTGAAGTAGCTAGACTCACAAAATTGTTCAAACAAGTGCTGAGTTTCAAGAATTGAAAGGGAACATCTGCATTGCCTCCTATGAAAACATAGTCAGTCTATGTCCCTCACACATCTCGAAACTTGGGGGCGGACTAAGTAATTAGACACCATCTTGAAGTAGTATAAATTCAATCTGAAAATTGCTCCTAGCAAAACTAGCCTAATGCCTATGGAAAAAATAAACCAAGAATGTGTGAGGGCTATGCGCAAAGATGGCAAGATAAGGCAACACTTGTATAACCTCCATTGATTGAGATAAAAATGGTGTTCTTGTTCATCATCACCTTCCAAATCCCTTATTATGAGCATTTGATGGGAAGCTTAGCTCAACATTTCCATGAAGTAGTGAGGATTGCTGAAAAAATTGAACAAGCTATCAAAATGGAAAAAATTGAAGGTCCTACCATGGATTTTAGAATAATGATGAGAGATGAATCCGAAGATGGCTCTTAATTAGGAAACCTTAGTTGTGTGGTTCAGTTAGGTCTCATTATAGCATTAACTACTTAAATGTCTTTGTCTAAAATTGACATACCTTTGCCACTCGAGTTTGTCTACCAGCATCTGTTAGACTCTAGACTTATTACCCCAACTTTATCAAATCCCATACAACCACTATTTCCTAGGTGGTATAATCCAGAAAAGAGATGTGAATATCATAGTGGGGTCCTAGGCCATTCGATTGAAAACTACAAAAATTTCAAGTATCAAGTTCAAAAGTTGGTAAGGGGCAAATTGAGTTCGTGAAGAATGGTAGTACCTACCACATAGTCACCTATATCTTCAGCAATGACCAGTAACTTGCAAAATACTAACAAGGCATAAATAATATGCAATTATCCAAAGAATGAGCATAGTATTTTGCTGCAATATGCTTTTATATATCAGGAATGCATCACATATTTTCAATGAATTGTGTTTTGTTCTTTGTCTTATTATTGTCTTGAAATAAAGAGATGTTTCTTTTAAAGGGTATTTTGACAAAATATTTTGATCAAACTCCAACATGCAAAATTAAGGTTAATTAGTCTTGAAAGATTAAAAGTATTTTGATTACAGAAATGACTCGATGTTTGTTAAAATGGCATGATAAACAATATGGGGTGACTAAACAAATTTTGAACTTGCATATAAAATTGAACCACACATCATTTAGTTACGTTTAAGCAGTATGCATAATGACATGTAGTGGATTCAGTAGTTATGAACTTGTGAGTATTCCTTGCATGTCCAGATTATTATGTTAAATGAGGTCAAAATTTATCGATTCTAACCAACCTTGCTTGAAATGAGAAAAGGATATCTTTGTTTACTCCTTTCACAATGCTTGAAATATATATCCCTTGTAATCTCATTTTGAGCCGCATAGAATATTTCTTACAAAAATAAAATCCAGATATGGATCACACCCCACACTGGGGGCAAATGAGGGATTTTTTTGTTGAAAAAATGAAAATAATGTTAGAATCAATGGTAAAAGGAATGTTAAGAACGAAAGTCCAACGATTGAGGAAGAGCAAAAAGAAAAAAGACATACACTAGGCGGCATTTAGGAAAGCTTTGAGGAAGGTTATGTGAAAGTAAGATGGAAATTGCCTACACTTAAAGGCAAGTCAAGATTAAAGGTAGGACAATGCCTATCAAGTCTAGAAGGGCAAAAGAGATTTCAATGGAGGAAAGACACGGCAAATGCCAAAAGTCAATACCAGAAAAAATACTAAGCTACAAACATGTCTTATGATATCTATGATAAAGCCTTTGGGTGCCTTCAAATGATTAGATTGGTTATTCACCAAAGGAGAATTTGGATTTGCATTATGAATTATGTTAAGAGAATTTTGATTGTTAAGGTTGACATGGTTATATGTCATTTCCTCTACAAAGATAATAAGAGAAAGAGAATTGATGAATAGTTGAAGTTGATCCTATGTCTTTTGATTAGTACTTAAAAGTGCATTTTTATCAAGGTCTTAGATCATCATTTTGCATTTAAAGTATCAATAACTCTTTAACTAGAGCATGTTTTATAATATCATGTCTAATACTATAAGATACCTTTAATTTATGGTAAATGTTCATCTTAAATGCAGGTCTATCACAAATGAAGGGATTGATTGATGAACTTAACTACTGAAATTGAGAAGACAAAGAGAGGGTTAAGCTTAGAAAAGAGATGATGGTTCAGTCCAAACTGGAACACTATTCAGTCATTGGGTCATATTTGGAGCTGTAGATCTTGGATTTCAGTTTGGTTTATATGGCTAGAAAGCTAAGACATAGGCCTAAAACATTCAGGAGAGTCCAAGACTCAATTCTGATGTTTGGAAGTTCAAATCTTAGCATCAAAAGAGCAGTCTGAATTTATCCTGCAGCCCAGACACTATTTAATGTTCAACCCATATCTCGAGTTCTAAAAGTCCAAATGCACCGATTCTATTTTTTTTTTATGAAAAGCTGAGATAAGTTTCTAGAACTTTCATGAAGACAATCTGTTCAAATTTTGATGTTAGAAATGATGTTTTGTTCAGATAAAAAGATAAGGATTGTCACCAAGTCAAGATGTGGTCGACTCAACAATTAGTCATCAAATCAATAGTTCTAAATTTTGGCCTATAAAGGAGGCATTTGCCATGCATTTAGGCATCTTGGTTTTCATATCAAGATCATGCTCTTACCATCTCTCTTTATATTTTTGTAATGCTTAAGTTTTGTTTATATTAATCTCTTGTTTATGCCTTTCATTTCCTTTCCTTTACTTAGTTAACTTATATCTTATTTATGTTCTTATCTTGTTTATTTATGTTTACGTTTTTCATTATGTTTAGTTAAGTTTATTATGTCAAGGTGAAAAGGTTACACTAATGGTGTAAAATAAGTATAGTATAAACTCAACATAGACTTTAATGTTTGATACTAACATGTTTTGTATTTGTTATCTTATTCACTCTTAATACTTTTCTTGTTAAATGTTTAATCTAGATTTATGTTGTATAACCCTTGGTACAATAAATACTTGGCACTTTCATAGCCCAACGGTATGGTATAACCGACACCTGTGCTATGAAAAGAACTTGATTTGTTGTTAACATAAGTTATAATCATGAATACCTGACAACATTTACAAGTATTAGCATTATTCAAATAAGATAACTAATGTAATCATGTTAACAATTTATAATCTGATTGGAACCTCCTTTGTGTGTGGTTTCCAGTTGAGTAATAAAAAAAGTTTATACTATACTTGTTTGAAATATCATTAATGGATCCTCTAACATTGACAATTATTTTATCCTTGTTTAATCCTTATATCAATATCACATCTCAAAGCTCTCTTTAACTCCTTTTCTGTTATTATCTATTTCTTTATTTGTAGTTTATACAATTAACCTCCCTGTGATTCGACCCCGATCTTGTCGGGTTATTTATTACTTCGACACTCCTACACTTGGGATAAGACATCAACTCTTTGATCGTGTCATCTTTGAAACCCTCAAACACTTTTTGAGCCTGTGAATTTCCTTTTCTTTCATAGCCATGAACCATAGCCTGCATTTCGTGCTTTTAAAAGCCCTTTTTAATTAAGTAAGCAATTTCAACCGATAAATGACGCTCTCAAAACTTGAAGAGTCTTTCCATAAGGGTCGTAGCTTCACAAACTAAGGTATTGGTTGTTATACATGCTGATAAAAGAGGTATTTAAAAGAGATAATTTTTCTTTATAAAGCCTCGAGTTTTGACTTGAGTATCTTGTTTTCTTGAAATTCACAGAAGGTCACCTCATTATGTACCATCAAATGATATACCTAAGATCAGATATTAAAACTGACATAAAGAGCCATAGCAAAAAGAAACTCTTTTAATCTTAAATCGGGTCAATTTCTATTTTAAAAATAAAAGACAATCAAAGAACTACATGTATTGAATGGTGTGTGTTGGGTTTTTGACCAAATAAGCTTGATTTTCAAAAAATGATTTTAAAAACTAATATATCTTTGATTTTATTTCAACAATTAGATTTGAGCAGACATGATCTTTGAAACGTGCAAGTTGATTCCAAAACAAGAAAGATTTTCAAACAAAAAGAACATCAATTGATTTTTCAAAATCCTTGACAGAAATGATAGACACTTCTTGATCATCCTTGAAAAGTTGAGCAGTCAAGGGCAATACAGTGGACTAGCACAAATGCCTCAATGAAAAAATCAGTATTCAGATCAGTTGGGGGGGCAAGAAATAATCAAATGATGAATCAATGAAATCCATAAAAGTTATGTTTAGTATTTGTTAATGACAAATTCTTCTTAATTGTAAACAAATGAACAAGCACATTTAGATCAACTAAGGGCAATGTTGTTCAAAGACAGTTTTTGATCAATTAAAGGGAATTGCAATTGAGGGTAACGTTGCACTTGAAGGACACCTTCATATCTTCATCTAGGCTTACCCTCTGAAACATGGCTATGACTCCTGATAGATACGATCGGGAATTATTTGGTCAATCCTGTAATTAAGAAGGACCAAGTTTTCAACTTTATCCTCAGGAAATGCAGTCATCAAGAAAGATAGATGTCAACCCTGCATTCATGAATCACCAAAAACAATCAATGAGAACTTGATCAAACCTTATCATCAAGAAGAAAGAAAATGAAAAACCCTGTACTCGGGAAGAAAAGTTTTAGTTCTGGTTAAAGAGGATCGTTAGTTGGGATCTCAGGTTGACCCAACCAAAGACAAAGATTTTAGTTCTTGTTAAAAGGAATCACCAAATGGGATTTCAGGTTAACCAAGCTATTGATAGAGATTTTGGTTCTAGTTAAAAGGAGTCGTTAGATGGGATCTCAAGTTGACAAAGCTGCAAACACATATTTTTTTTTTATCAAAATGTTAGTATATAAATAGATCAAAATTTTACAATGCTGGAGAACCAGGAAGTTCGTATACAGTGATTTACAAATGCAGGGAACAGACTCCCTGAAAAAACTTTACATCAAAGCTATAGCTAACAAGCTAAAATTAGAAGACAATGGTTATGTGAGGAACCATAAATTACAAGGTTCCTAACCTAACACAAAGTAAAAGCCAAGACAAATAGGCAAGAAGACACCTTGGGCACCAACTGAAACAGGAAAGATAAAGAAGATGCCTTGGGCACCATAAATTACAAGGAGTGACAGTCATGAGCATCATGCAGCACAGCAAAACTTCAAGAGAAGCAGCAACAACCAATACGATCAACTCAGAAGAAGTGATTATATGGACTGCAAATCGAAGAGAAGACAACATCCCTCAATAGAGAACATCCATAACAACCACCAATACGGTCAGCTCAAAGAAATTTGAGGATGATTGTGCTCATGAAAGTGCAATATCATTTAGAATAAAACCTAAAATCTCCAAAAAAACATATTCAACCAATGTGCAGGAGTTTTCAAAAACTCTTTAATTCCTTTCTTCATATATCAAGTAGACAACAATACTGAGGGAGACCCTTTTCATCCTAGCAACAACGTTTTCCCCCCTTATATTAAAGCCGCGAACAACACTACTAATGGTGGCCATACCCCTGCAGAGCCGAAGCCAGGATTTCACCTTTGACCACAAGAGGGATGTCCAGCTGCAAGCAAAGAAAAGGTGATTATGCCTTTCCTCATGATCCAGACAGAAGACACAACAAGCATCTGTATCAACAAAGTGCAGCCTGTCTCTTGTTCTCACTAGATTGGGTTTTCAGATTAACCCAATCAAAGATAGAGATTTTAGTTCTGGTGATTAGTACTTAAAATTGTATTTTATCAAGGTTTTATATCATCATTTTGCACTTGAAGCATCAATAACTCCTTAACTAAGGCATGTTTTATAATAACAAGTCTAATACTATAAAATGCCTTAATATATGGTAAATGTTCATCTTAAATGCAGGCATATCACATAAATCAAAGGATTGATTGATGAGTTCAAGTATGGAAATTCAAAGGACAAAAAGAGGGCCAAACTTAGAAAAGAGATGTTGGTGCAATCCAAACTGGAACACTGTTTGGTAATTGGGTCATATCTCGAGTTCTAGATGTCCAAATGATCTCACATTTTTACATAGATTCAGTAAGATATAGGCCTACAACTTTCATGTGGACACCAAGATCTAAGAAGGCCGTTTTCAAGTCCAAATTATAGCAACAACGGAGAAGTCCGAATCTGTCCTGCAGCCCATACACTGTTCAGTGTTCAGCCCATATCTCGAGTTCTAGAAGTCCAAATGACCTCTATTGTTTTTCCTGGAAAGCTAAGACAATTTCCTACAACTTTCATAGGTATAGGTGGACCCAGTTTTGATGCTATCAATGACTTTTATTTAGACAAGAAGATAAGGATTTTCACCAAGTCAAGAGTTGGCCACCCACTCAACAATTAGTCATCAAATCAATAATTCCTAATTTTGGCCTATAAAAGGAGGCATTTGCCATGAATTTAGGGGCTTGGTTGTTCAGATCAAGAGCTTGCTCTTCTTCTCTCTCTTTATATTTTTTTTGTAATTTTTAAGTTTTGCTTTAATTAATATCTTGTTTATGCTTTTCATTTCCTTTTCTTTACTTAGTTAACTTGTATCTTGTTTATGTTCTTATTTTGTTTATTTATGTTTCTCTTCTTCATTATTTTTAGCTAAGTTTATTATGTCAAGGTGAAAAGGTTACACTAATGGTGTAAGAATAATTATAGTGTAAACTCAACATGGACCTTAATGTTTAATATTAACATGTCTTATCTTTTTATCTTACTAATTCTTAATACCTTGCTTGTTAAATGGTTAATCTAGATTTTGTTGTATAACACTTGGTACAACAAATGCTTGGCACTCTCATAGCCCAACCGTATGATATTACCTACACCTGTGCTTTGAAAGGAACTTGATTTGTTGTTAACATAAGTTAGCATCATGAATTCCTGACAATATTTAAAAGTTTGATGTTACATAAATAAGATAATTAATATGATCATGTTAACAATTTATAATGAGCTATTAATGACAAATCATCCGATTGGAACCTCCTTCCTGTGTGGTTTCCAAATTGAGTAATAAGAGTTTATACTATACTTGTTTGAAATACCATTAGTGGATCCTCTAACCTTGACATTTGTTTTTATCGTTGTTTAATCCTTACAGTAATCTTCCATCTCAAAGTTCTCATTAATTTCTTCCTCTTCTCCTTTTTTTCTACTACTACTACTACTACTACTACTATTATTATTATTTACATTCTTGTTTTTTGTTATGTACGTTAAGTATGCTCTGTGTTTGATCAAGGATCCTGACATTATTGGTCTTGCCTTGTTCATTCGCATCAGAAATCTGTTTATATTATATAATATATCTCTTTGATCTATTCATAAACTCAGTATATAAGCTGGAAACCTGTGACCCGATCTTTTAGATCATTCTCAGGTATAACAATGCCACGTACTGAGTATTATTATTATTACTATTACTATTACTATTATTGTTATTATTGTTGTTATTCTTGTTGTTGTATTGTTATTTATAATTTATACAATTAACCTCTTTGTGGTTCGACCCCGTTCTTGCCGGGTTATTTATTACTTCGACACTCCTGCGCTTGGGAGAAGACATCAATCTTTTGTTCGTGTCATGTTTTTTGGCGTTGTTGCCAGGGAGGTAAATTCTTGTATAAATTATAGTATTTATTTTGTTTTCTCTTTTCACTTTTCTTGTATCTAACTTTGTTTCTTTTGTTTTGTTTTTTTTTGTTTTGTTTTCTTCTTCCTTTATTCTTTTTCTACACGTGCATGAGTGTTTGGTCACGTACATTAAGTGGTAGACTTTGTAGGATATCCTCATCATTTTCAGAAAATATAGCCGAAGAAGACAACCAGTCACTTCATAATGAGAATAATGAGAATAATCGTGTTAGGACACTTAGAGACCACATGAATCCCACAAGAACAAGTGCACCCTCATGCATAGTTTTCCCTCCTGATGCCATTTTAATTTTAAGCCAGGCATTATTGAACTTTTACCTTCTTTTCATGGCTTAGATCTAGAAAATTCATACTTGCATTTGAGAGAATTTGAAGAAGTTTGTAACACCTATAATGACTTAAATTGTAGCATGAATACCATTAGATTAAAGCTTTTTCCTTTTTCATTAAAAGATAAAGCTAAAACATGGCTACAAAATCTTAGGTCAGGATCCATTCGTGCTTGGGATGAAATGCAACAACAATTTTTAAAGAAGTTTTTTCCATCTCATAGAACCAACTCTTTCAAAAGACAAATCACCTCTTTCACTCAAAAACCAAGTGAAACATTTTACCAATGTTGGGATAGGTATCGAGGCTTGCTTAATACTTGCCCTCATCATGGTTTCGAAACATGGAGATTGGTTTCACAATTTTATGAAGGATTAACACCTAAAGATAGTCAAATGGTTGAATTGATGTGCAATGGAACTTTTGAAGATAAAGACCCTAATGAAGCAATGGAGTGCCTAGACTTGCTAGCTGAAAATGCACAAAATTGGGACACTACAAGCACTTATGAGGCACAAATTAAAACCCAACGTCATACATCTAGTGGAGGTATGTATAACCTTAGGGAAGATCATGACCTCCAAGCCAAGTTTGCATCTTTAGCGAGAAAAGTCGAGGCATTAGAATTGAAAAAGAGTGGTCAATTAAAATCTATGTAAGACATTGTGTGTCAAATCTGTGAAACAAATGAACATGCTCCACCTCCCAGAAGAAATCTTGAGGAAACATTGCATGCATTCATTGAAAAACAAGAGACAATCAACACTCAACTTGCTCAAAGCATGACAAATTTTAAAGATGCTCTTGCAAAATTCACATCTGCTCTTAGTTTTTAAGAGAAAGGTAAGTTTTCATCTCAACCACAGCAAAATCCAAAGGGGCAATACAATGCAAATGCAAGTAGTTCCGGAAGTCAACATATGGATCAAGTCAAATCAGTCATCACTCTTCGGAGTGGTAAGCTTATTAAAAAACCCAGTCTTGAACCTTGTGAGAAAGATGATGAGTCAATCTCTGAGGGTAAGGAAGGGGTTGAATCTGAACATTGTAAAGAAAAGATTGATTCTCCGCCAGCACTTCAATTTCCTCACGCCATGACCAAACAAAGGAAAATCAATCACAATTCTGAAATCTTTGAAACTTTCAAACAGGTAAGGATCAATATACCTTTGTTGGATGTTATTAAACAGGTACCTTCCTATGTTAAATTTTTGAAAGATCTATGCACTGTGAAGAGAAAACTGAATGTGAAAAAGAAAGCATTTTTAGCCGAACAAGTAAGTGTTATTCTTCATAACAATAATGCTTTGAAATATAAAGACCCTGGTTGTCCTACAATTTCTTGCTTTATTGGAGAACATAAAATTGAAAGAGCTATACTTGATCTTGGTGCTAGTGTGAATTTACTTCCATATTCGGTTTTTCAAAGTCTCAATCTAGGTGAATTAAAACCAACTTGTGTAACTCTTTTACTTGCTGATAGATCTGTAAAAGTGTCTAAAGGAATAGTTGAGGATGTGTTAGTACAAGTTGATAAATTCATTTACCCTGTAGATTTTATTGTCTTGGATACACAACCTATTGAAGCATGTAATTCAATTCCTTTCATTTTAGGACGTCCATTTCTTGCCACATCTAATGCATTGATTAATTGTAGGAATGGACTGATGAAGCTATCATTTGAAAACATGACATTGGAGATGAATATTTTCAACATTTACAAGCAACCTGGAGATGATGATGATTTACAGGAAGTGGACTTTATTGAAAAATTAGTTCATGATCAATTTCAAACCACTTCCAGTGAAACTGAGATTGATGAACCTGACGAGTTGTAAATGATCTATTTTTAGGAAGAAGCAAAGGCATGTAATTGGAGACCACAAATTGAAGAATTGCCACCACGTCAATTGAGTCCATACCTTCAAGTGTTCAACCACCAAAACCTAATTTGAAGCCGTTACCATTCAATCTGAAATACTTATTTTTGGGAGAAAATGAAACCTTTCCGGTAATAATCTCTTCCAAACTTAATGCACATCAAGAAGGTAAGTTATTACAGACTCTGAAAATGCACAAAAATGCATTAGGATGGACCATAGCTGACATAAAAGGAATTAGTCCTTTGATTTGCACACACAGGATTTATTTGGAGGAAAATGCTAAACCCTCTAGAGAAATGCAACGAAGACTTAATCCTAATATGAAAGAAGTAGTGAAAAATGAAGTCATTAAGCTTCTAGATAATGGAATCATTTATCCTATTTCTGACAGCAAATGGGTAAGTCCTACCCAAGTTGTACCCAAAAAGTCTGGAGTCACTGTGATAACAAATGAGAAAAATGAGTTAATTCCAACTCAGACTATTATTGGTTGGCATGTGCATTGACTATAGGAAACTTAATTCAATGACTAGAAAAGATCATTTCCCTTTACCTTTCATGGATCAAATCCTAGAAAGAGTTGCAGGTCATGAATTTTATTGTTTCCTAGATGGCTATTCAGGTTACAATCAAATTGAAATTGCATTGGAAGATCAAGAGAAGACTACTTTCACATGTCCATTTGGTACTTTTGCATATCGAAGAATGCCTTTTGGATTATGTAATGCACCAGCCACGTTTCAAAGATGCATGCTTAGCATATTCAGTGATATGGTTGAACGTTTTCTTGAGATTTTTATGGATGATTTTTCTGTTTTTGGTGATTCATTTGATGATTGTTTACTAACTTGGAAAAGGTTTTGAACAGGTGTGAAGAGAAGAATCTTGTACTGAATTGGGAAAAATGTCACTTTATGGTAACAAACGGCATTGTACTTGGTCACATTGTTTCATCGAAAGGAATTGAGGTTGACAAATCTAAAATCGAGTTAATTGCCAACTTACCAACACCAAAATCTGTTAAAGATGTTAGATCATTCTTAGGACATGCTGGTTTTTACAGAAGGTTCATCAAAGATTTTAGTGTAATATCTAAACCATTGTAACCTTCTAACAAAGGAAAATTTTTGAATGGACTGAACAATGTGAAAAAGCCTTTGTTAAACTTAAAAAGCTTGCTTACTTCTGCTCCTGTCATTCAACCTCCTGATTGGTCATTACCTTTTGAAATAATGTGTGCTAGTGATTATGCCGTGGGTGCTGTCTTGGGACAAAGAAAAGATAAGAAACCTTATGTGATTTACTATGCAAGTAAAACTTTAAATAGTGCTCAAATGAATTACACTACCACTGAAAAAGAATTACTTGCAGTAGTATTTGCATGTGACAAGTTCAGATCTTATCTTGTGGCTCACCTGTTGTTGTTTTTAGTGATCATGCAGCATTGAAAATATCTTCTCTCTAAGAAAGATTCTAAGGCTAGATTGGTGCGGTGGATTTTGTTACTTCAAGAATTTGATATCACAATCAAAGACAAGAAAGGCACCGAAAATGTTGTCGCGGATCATTTGTCAAGATTGACAACCGATTCGAGATCTGACATCACACCAATCGATGACTACTTTCCTGATGAATCTTTATTTTCTGTCTCTACGATGCCTTGGTTTGCTAATATTGTTAATTTTCTTGTTTCAGGACAATTGCCAGCTCATTGGAGTACCCAAGACAAAAGAAAGTTCTTGAACGAAGTGAAGAACTTTTATTGGGATGACCCTTTTTATTCAAATATTGTCCTGATCAAATATTTCGAAGATGCATTCCTGACAATGAGGTAAGTAGTGTCATTAAATTTTGTCATTCTGAGGCATGTGGGGGTCATTTCTCATCAAGAAAGACAACTGCAAAAATCTTACAAAGTGGATTTTACTGGCCCACCATGTTCAAAGACTCACATGCATTCTGCAAGACTTGTGAAAATTGTCAAAAGTTGGGATCTATTTCAAAACGTCACATGATGCCTTTAAATCCTATTCTTGTCATTGAGATCTTTGACTGTTGGGGTATAGATTTCATGGGTCCATTTCCTCCATCATTTGGTTTCTTGTACATATTGGTCGCAGTAGATTATGTTTCAAAATGGATAGAGGCAATTCCAAGTCGAAACAATGATCACAAAACAGTGATAAAGTTTTTGAAAGAAAACATTTTAAGTCGATTTGGAATCCCTCGAGCCATGATAAGTGATGGTGGAAACATTTCTGCAACAAGCCATTTGAGTCTTTAATGAAGAAATATGGAATCACACAAAGTTGCCACCCCTTATCACCCTCAGACGAGTGGACAAGTAGAACTTGCTAATAGGGAGATCAAACAGATCTTGGAGAAAACAGTGAACCCTAATAGGAAAGACTGGTCTTTAAGACTTAATGATGCACTTTGGGCTTATCGAACTGCTTATAAAACATCATTAGGTATGTCACCTTATAGACTAGTCTATGGAAAACCTTGTCACTTGCCTGTGGAAATTGAACATAAAGCTTATTGGGCTATTAAAGCTTTCAATTCAAACCTTGATGATGCTAGTCAGCTGCGAAAATTGCAAATAAATGAGCTTGAGGAAATAAGAAATGATGCATATGACAATTCAAGAATTCATAAAGCAAGAATCAAAGAGTTTCATGACAAGAAAATACTGAGAAAAACATTCAATGTTGGTCAAAAAGTCTTGCTTTATAATTCTCGACTCCATTTATTTCCTGGAAAACTAAGATCAAGATGGAGCGGTCCTTTTATTGTGAAACATGTGTATCCATATGGGGCCTGTGATATGAAATCCAAAGAATGGCAATGTTTTCAAGGTAAATGGGCATCGTTTGAAAGTTTATTTTGACAATTTTTCAGTTGAAAATGACTCTATTGAATTGAGTGATCCTGTATATAAAGATTGATTCTTTTTCTCACATTGTTTTGTGTGACTTTTGTTTTGCTAGTCTCTCACCCCGGTCAAATGGCGGATAACGGTACTCCGTGACTCTTAAGTCGGTTCTTTCAGTTTCCCATGATAACTGATATCTGTGTATATATTTGTGCAATTCTTGCTCTTTCTCCTTTCTTTGAATCTCTCCCCAATTCTCAGTTGAAAATGGACACCACTCTTGAAAAATTGAAAAAGTATTTTCCCGCTCTGCCTCAGAATGCGATTAAAAATTTACCGTGCTAGGTGTGCAAGATTGAGGTTGTTAATGAACCATGGAATTCCTGAAGATATTCTGGCTAATTGAAGCAAAGGTTCGATTATCAGGTGAGTCCTCCAATTCTTTCATTTCACCATGCCTGGAACAGGAAAAGCATTTTGCAAAGAAACGTCGTGCAAAACGACTGAAAGTCTGTCACAGATGTGCCAGATGGACTTGTAATGCAACATGTCGTTTCTTTAGGAATGGTATCTGTAAACCGTGAAGATAAAATACAATTCATTAAGGATGGCCTGAGTAAGGGGTCTTTAGATAATCTTTATTGACTCTTGAGACGCACCCTAGTGGAGATGTGCATCGTGCAATTCATGATTTATGGCCACAATTCCATAAAGAACATGCTCGACTTAGTCTTGGGAATCTAACTAAAAAAGACCATGTTTGCCAGTTTTTAAGAAACCTGGATGGGAAGCCTATCCCCAACCCATAGAGGGCGTTTAAGCCGTTCTTGGATAAAAAAACAAGGAAAGATGTGAGCCACAATCACAACTACCTGTACATACACATGCTTTTTCAAAATAAATAAATAAAGATAGAGAGAGATAAAGTGAGACTACGGTTGGCCTACATATAGGTGGTATGATTGCATTTTTAATTTCTCATCTATAAATTCTTCTCTTCCTTCCCTTCATTTCTACTCAACCCATACATTCATCAAATATAAAAGTATGTAGAAATGGCAGGTTCCTCAAGTCATCACATAAATAATATTTGTGTTTTCAGTGGATCCATTCCTGGAAAAGAAAAAGAGTTTTTAGAATCAGCAAATCATCTTGGTCAGGTACTAGCTGAGCGAAAGATTCATTTAGTGTATGGAGGAGGTAGCCTTCGGTTAATGGGGAAGTGTCAAAAGCTGTATTTTTAGAAGGTAGTCAAGTTTTGGGGGTTGTCCCCAAAGCTTTAACACAAAGGGACATCATTGGAAAAACAATTGGAGAGGAACTACAGGTCCCCACAATGTCTGATCGACTGAATGCAATGTTTAACCATGTTGATGCCTTCAATTGGAAGAGATCTTTCATATTTCTTCTTGGGCCTAACTACACATTCACCATAAACCCATAGGTTTGTTAAATGTTAATGGTTTTTATGATAAGTTGTTGTCTTTTCTTGATCATGCTGTGAAACAGGAATTTCTAACATCTTCAGCACGACAAATCATAATCTCTGCTGCTACTGCTGAACAATTGATTGACCAACTACAATCTTTCATCCCTTTAATTAATCCCTCCATGAGTCGTATAAATTGGTCAACTAAGGAAAGTCGTACAAAGATTAGATTGGATTTGAGCTTGCGTTTGTAAATATTTGCGTCTTTTGGATTTATTATTGTGTTTTGTTGTTTCTTATATTTGTTTAAGTGTGTTTCAGGTTTGTCAATGTTCGTTATTTCAGGTGATGTCTTCTATACTCTATCTTTCTACCTTAAGACATTGAGGACAATGTCTCATTTTGGTTGGGGGGAAAGGGTAGTAGTTGATATATTAAAAAAAAAAAGTGTTTTCTATTTCATAAACTATTTGCAAAACTGTTGTTACTAGGATGGTAGAGTAAAAGGAGTTCTTTTTGTTAAAGTGACTCTTGAGACGCATCTTAGTAAACATTCTTAACAAAGTCTATCAGAATACTTCTTGAAATATTCAGGTTTACAAACTCTCATATTGTTAGCACTTGATTCTGCTTATATGCTCATTTAACAAGTATTCTTAAATCTTCATTTTCACACACACACTTTAACATATGATTGTGGGTTGCACATTGGATTATTACATTATTTATGTTCTTTTGTTAAAGGTAACAACTAAGGGAAAGGGATAGTACATAATTTGCACAAAAAAAAACAATAAACAAAAAAACAATAACAATAACAAAAACAAAAAAAATAATTATAATAAAAAGGTAGATAAGTTTGGTTTCGTAGCCTCCCTAACCTAAGCAATTAAGCCCGAAGGGGTGTTTTAACACTTAATATCCTAAAGTTAACTGACTTGGGAGCTATTGGCCCAACGCTTGTTACATGGGTTGAGGAGAAAAGCTTAAGGGAATCAAACATTGCACTATCTACGTATCAGTATCTGCAACCCGAGTTACTAAGCTCGTAGGGGTGTCTCAACACCTAATGCCCTAAGACCAACTGGTCTGGGAGTCATTAGCCGAAAGCTCGTTACATGGGTTAAAGATGCATTGTGTTTTAAGTTATATGTGTGTGTGTGTGTGTGTGTGTGTGTGTGTGTGTATAAAATAAAATAAAAAAGATAATAATCCTAACCCAAGGAAGTTAACCTTAAACATTAGAGCAAAATTTTGTTTTTCTTCCATGAAAAGCCCCATAACTATATGTTGATATTTTGAGCATAAAAGAAAGGTTTAGTAATATCTTATTTAAGAGGTATTGAGCAGATATATGAATTTAATGAGAGTTTGTTTATCTCGATAGATTAATGGAAGTTGAATGATGAATGTCTTGCTTTATGGAATTTGCAAATTATTTTTCTATTTTAACGCTTTGATTACTAGGGACTAGTAATAAGCTAGTTGGGGGGTGATTAGTACTTAAAAGTGTATTTTATCAAGGTTTTATATCATCATTTTGCACTTGAAGTATCACTAACTCCTTAACTAAAGCATGTTTTATAATAACAAGTCTAATACTATAAAATGCCTTAATATATGGTAAATATTCATCTTAAATGCAGGCATATCACATAAATCAAAGGATTGATTGATGAGTTCAAGTATGGAAATTGAAAGGACAAAGAGAGGGCCAAACTTAGAAAAGAGATGTTGGTGTAGTCCAAACTGGAACATTGTTCGGTAATTTGGTCATATCTCGAGTTCTAGATGTCTAAATGATCTCCAATTTTTACACAGATTCATTAAGATATAGGCCTACAACTTTCATGTGGACACCAAGGTCTAAAAAGGCCGTTTTCAAGTCCAAATTATAGCAACAATGGATAAGTCTGAATCTATCCTACATCCCATACATTGTTCAGTGTTCAGCCCATATCTTGAGTTCTAGAAGTCCAAATGACCTCCATTTTTTTTCCTGGAAAACTAAGACAATTTCCTACAACTTTCATAAGTATAGGTGGACTCAGTTCTGATGTTATCAATGATGTTTTATTCAGACAAGAAGATAAGGATTTTTACCAAGTCAAGAGTTGGCTACCCACTCAACAATTAGTCATCAAATCAATAATTCCGAATATTGGCCTATAAAAGGATGCATTTGCCATGAATTTAGGGGCTTGGTTGTTCAGATCAAGAGCTTGCTCTTCTTCTCTCTCTTTATATTTTTTTTGTAATTTTTGAGTTTTGCTTTAATTAATATCTTGTTTATGCTTTTCATTTCCTTTTCTTTACTTAGTTAACTTGTATCTTGTTTATGTTCTTCTTTTGTTTATTTATGTTTCTCTTCTTCATTATGTTTAGCTAAGTTTATTATGTCAAGGTGAAAAGGTTAAACTAATGGTGTAAGAATAAGTATAGTGTAAACTCAACATAGACCTTAATGTTTAATATTAACATGTTTTATCTTTTTATCTTACTAATTCTTAATACCTTGCTTGTTAAATGGTTAATATAGATTTGTGTTGTATAACACTTGGTACAACAAATGCTTGGCACTCTCATAGCCCAACCGTATGGTATTTACCTACACATGTGCTATGAAAGGAACTTGATTTGTTGTTAACATAAGTTAGGATCATGAATTCCTGACAATATTATAGAAGAAATAATTTTAATGTTTCAATAATCAATCAAAATAATTTTAATAATTAAAATATATTAAAAAATAATATAAATTATATCTTGAAACTTTAATTAACAGTTTATGTTATTGAATTAAAATGATTTTTTAACATGATATTAGAATTTTATCGATCAAATAATACTTTTAAAAATAATATATTAAATAATAACATAAATTATATTATAGAAATAGAAGTATAGTTATTTGATAAAATGCAACTTTATCTTCTTTTTTCACACAAAAATCTAAACACCCTAAAGCACACCTTATCTTTTATTCTCTCTCTCTCTCTCTCTCTCTCTCTCTCTCTATAAATATATATACATATATATATATATACATATATATATATATATACATATATATATATATATATGCGCGCGCGCAGTGGACTGTATTGTTTGAAAAAATTAAATGCATGTCTCCTACTTGGAGCAAATTAGCCGACACTCTAGAAACTTTCGAGTCAGCACAGAAATGTTGCGTCGGTCGTTTATCCAAACTAAAGCCGTTCTCAAAGTAAAATTGAGCTGATGTACTAATTAATTGCTATCAACTTGTAATGCTGTAATGATCTATTTACTCTTTAATCAGCTTCTCATCGATTTCTCAATTGACATGGATTAGTTATAATCATGGAAATAAATTGTGATCTGCTTCTAGCTCAGAGGGGAGTGGGGATTAAAAGTAGTCAGAAATTAATGGGACAGGAAACTGAGAAAAACAGCAGTGTAAACCGCGTTTCAAGACCCCACCAGTTACAGAAAGCACGGGCGACGAACAATCAAATGTTGCATTAACTGATTTTCAATTCCATACGGTCCTTTCTGTCCTTGATCAGAAACTTCAGCTAAGCTTCCGATGCCCCAGACCCCTAGCTAGTATTTATATTTCCTCCTAGCTCGCTGGATAAAAAAGAAAAGCAACAGAAACTATATATTCTACACCAAGTTCCCACCACACTTTGAGAAATCCATAACCATTGAAACATATGGAAGAAAGCCTTACAAGAGCAATGATGCTTAAGCTTTTCATAAGAAAGTTGAGGCGGGTTCTCTTGCTCTCAGCTTCTAGAGGAGCCAATATGAGTGTAATCAGGTTTGATGAAGAGATGGAAGCTACAAAAATGGTTCCAGGTGATGTGAAGAAGGGACATTTTGCAGTCACTGCAACCAAGGGTGAAGAACCGAAGAGGTTTGTTGTGGAGCTGAATTACCTCACTAATCCAGATTTCTTGAGCTTACTGGAGCAGGCTAAAGAGGAATACGGATTTCAACAGAAGGGAGTTCTTGCAGTTCCTTGTCGACCAGAAGAATTACAGAAGATTTTAGAAAACAGGAGAAAGAGAAGGGCAAGCACTGAATGGTAGAGTACATATTTCCCGTCATTCTACCACCACATTGAATTGCTCTTGAGCAAGAACGGTATAATTTTCAGGGTAGATTCCCCAACACAATTGTTCTTGCGTTCTTAGAGCAAAATATTTGTTGATTCTTCTAATCTTGTAGTTATTCTTTTACTACTTCAGGATTAATTCCTTTAGTCCCCAAATGTTGAAGGGAATAAGTATTCAATGAAATATGATCTTATTGATTATAAACGGAGTATTGAGTCAGAATATCAAAGCTTACAAACACAATCTGGTACAAGAACTCTATATATCTGGTTTGCACATAGCGGTGCCTGTGATACTGACACAAGATGGCCTCGTAAGCCTGTAGCACTAGGAGGGACGACCTGCTCGAAGCTGGTCCTTTCTCTAGCTAGCCTGGCCTCCCGGTTAACCTGCGAATAAATTAGGTCTTTTCTCCTTTTTTACATGAAAATTAAGAATCTGAAATACTCCAACAAAAGCTGCAATGATCGACTTCATTGACCTGTACTTGATTCATAAAATCCCCATTTTCTTTTTTTTTTATCTTTTGCTTCTTTGTAGTTTGTACTGAAATTTAAATGTGCTTTACAAACATAACTCTAGTCTGTAGACATAATTATACAGCACTTGGAAACAGTAGCGGAGTATAAATAGAAAAGAATCTGGCATGCCGGAACCGGTATCATGTCAGTATCATTTCACCTCGGAGCAATTATTTGGTCCCACAGGTTCCCTCAAGCAACTGGAGATTGCCATCACAGCAGCTTCAATAGAAGCATCTTCCCCCTGTTTTTAGAATCAAGTGACGAATTATTACTTCAGAATGAATTCTTTGCATAGCCCAAACACCTAAGAAAATATTCCCGCAACTTCGTAATATACCTTCTCTTTCCAGTAAAACATGTTTCCATATTTCCCAGCCAAACGGCTCCAGAAGCTACGGGAATGTCTAGATCAACAGAAAGCCCCCACATTTGAAATTTAAAATATTTCCTGGTCATCAATCAAGTCTCAATTGGTTAATGCAGTCAAAGAATGCAACATGTTTGAATCATCTTACCAAAGTGCGGGTCAGCAACAAAGACAACTGTTCTATCATCCACTTGCCAAAAGTCTCTAATCGCCAATCCTGAAATATAAAAGATAAACCAAAAAAAAAAAAGGGTAGCTGACTAAGAGAATGCTTCAAAATACAGACTGATATAAGGTTAAGAGATGGTACAATTGTCTTAAAGATCAGAATATCAAACCCATTGACATGAACTTAACACGCAAAGATTACCAGGTGTGTCAGGATAATTCTGGGCTAGAACTCTTAATTTGAATCCGGTATCCTTTTCAATATCAGAAATCTCCTCTGCAAGTCGTTTCTCCTGCAAAATAACCATTACTTGTGCATTCATCTGACTGAAACTTCCTGCATTTAGCTCTAAGACACGGTACCATATACATATGTTTTATGACTCAAGCCACCCAACAGTGTCTTTCAATAAAACATTATAAACGCTTGGATCCCTTGCAAAATGCATGCAACCAAGTGCTGGTAAACCAAATAAGTTTGGAAAATTTAGGATAGTTAGGAGTATAATTTTTTTTTCAATATGATTTACAGCGAAATATTAACAGCAAGTGGATTTGTTAGTGTCTCCTTTGCTTGCTCATATACTGAAGGTAAATAACTAAGAGTATAAACATTAACTACGAAGGGATCTATGAAACACAAAACTGCTCAATTGAGCCATTCAGCAATTGGCTTTGAACACAAATTATTACCAATTGTTTCATCCATTCGAGAGGAGCCTATCATATAATTTAGACTCACAACGCTACCGTGATAGCAACATTTCAAAAACATTCATCTCAATACTCGGTAGAGGATCAACACATGCTCCTGCTCAATTTACACGGGGAATCTGATCAAATTGGACTCTTGTCCTAAGAAAGTGATAGGGAATCTGATCAAAAAAGGAGAGCAAGGACCATAGGTTTGAGACAAAATAATTTTCCACTCAAATGAAACGATGAATTTCAGGAATCCACAATGCTTCATTGACCAATCATATTCCCATTTAAGAAAATCCCACAAATATAGCTCACCTTAAAATAAATTAACATAATGTCAATAAAATTAGCAAGCAATTATTTAGAAATACTACAGGCAGGCACAAGTAGAAAAGTAAGCACCCCTCACCTGGCCATCAGAAAGGAACCCAGCTACATCTATAACAGTAGTAAACTCTTTAGGAAGGAGCTCTGGCTTGTTAACTCCAACTTTTGCGTCAGCAACTCCAACTCCTACAAAATTTGAAGTCTATTAGCATAAACTATAGATTACACACAGAAAAAGAATGAAAAGGGGAAAAATAAATATGCAAGTGCTCCGCATCATTAATACGTAGTAGCTATCATTGCTTATCACTGGACTTCACATCCAGGGGCGGACCTCCGGCTTAAGCCACAGGTAGCGTGGCACCCTCAATCCTCACAAAATTTAGTTTAATATCATCTTAGTCAATCCTTGCCGTGGCAACCCCAAACCATCTTAGTCAACCCATGCCCTCCAACCTAGAAATTCTAGTTCCGCCCCTGCTCACATCATAAAGACATTGACAAAAACAACAGAGATAACACATTGAACCCACTGTTGCAGAGTTACAACTTAAAATAGCAAAGTTAAAACCCATGTTGCAAAGATACATAAAAAAAAATATATCAGACAAAATCAACCACATGGATATAAATCAGCTATGACCCAGAATAGCGTAGTTATAATACATACATACTAGCCATACACAAATCTACCAAGCATTTGCAGAAAATACTAATGCGGAATACTTGCCTGGGAGAGATAGACCAAGTGCGAGAGCCCCACAGAAGGCAAAATTCAAAGATTTGGAACGGAAATCGAGGACCCAATTGGTGAATTTAGCAGGATTTTGGATTGGTCGAGACGAGACAGTGATGGGTACTGGTGTCAATGCAGAGCGGCAGGTCGTTTTGAGTGCGAGAGATGAAGGAAGATGGAGAAATGCCATTCTTTTCTTTCCTTTTTTTCTGGAGCCGTAGTACAACTGAACTGAACTCTCAAAGTGAATTAAACTGCTTATCTTTTTGGATAGGTTTAACGGAATTTGTCATGTGTGTACAGTACAGCCCTAAACCCTTTACAAGCGCGTGATATGCACTCCCGTGCAGGCAGAATTGACTTGGTACTTCATGTGATTGCATAATGATGAATTTGCCTTTACATAATTACTAGATGTTTATTTGATCCCTTCAATGCCAATGTATTGTGGGCTGAATGGAATCAAAAGATTAAGGAGAGAAATGCTTCTTTGCAAAAATCCCAGCTATTTGCTTTGAATTGTGGTATCTGCAACATCAATTTAATGAACTTTTGGACTTGGATGCACAGTGGAGATTGGCCAGTCACCAACATTTCAACTGTTACTCGCTTCTTCTGTCGTTATGGTGATTAACAGAGAGATATTATCCTCGACTGGTTTCACCTCAATGCTTATCATACTCATCGCCTGAAGACCTTGTTTTTTATGTCTCCGATCATGCATCTAATAAACTACAGCCCAAACGCTGCCAAGCCCCGCTCAGCCCAGCCCCGTTCTGACAACTACTTACTAGTGCTTATTATCACGTCTCCGAAAACGAGTTTGCTATCCGTGCCAAAAAACAGTTCATACCGACAAGATCTACTTTGCAAGACTTAACTTATGCAAGAGACAAATCTTTAAGACATTACCAGAGCATTTGATTCCCTCGGGCTGCTGCTTTTGCTTTTTTTACTTTCCTTTCTTGAACAGAACTCTTGCTGTTCTCTCTCCCTCTCTCGCAAAGACAGCATTCAAAAAGTGCTTTCACTACATCTGTGGGGTCTCTTCTGAGTATATAAACTTGCAAGGCTTAAATTCTTTTCATTTTCGCATTTCTCATTCTTGTTTGAGTTCAACGGAGAAAAACTAAAGAAATCAATGATGTGTAGAAACTGGCTTGCTCTTGCTCTAGTTTGTTTTGTTCTCCTCAGCGGGTTCTCTTCAGTCTCTGCCACACCTCCTGCAAGTAAGTGAAGCAATTTTTTTATTTTCGAAGTCCTCTTTCCTTTTCTTTCTCTTTGGCTTTCAACTCTTATGATGATTTATCTTGAATATACAGAAATTTTAAGTGCCGCTGTGTCCAATGTGGTATCTGCCCTTGTGAAATGGCTCTGGTCACTTAAATCCAACACTAAAATGGGTATAGGGCCTTCTTTGAGCTCACATTTTTCTGTAGTACCCTGCTTTTGCTGTTCTTCGTAATTCTTAGGCTAATGTAGTTGAAATCTCAGCTGTTTCTAGCCCTTCGATGATGAAATTTGAGGGTGGATATACAGTGGAGACAGTGTTTGATGGAAGCAAGTTAGGAATTGAACCATACTCCGTTGAGGTGTCTCCAAGTGGGGAACTCTTGCTTTTGGATTCAGAGAATAGTAACATTTACAAGATCTCAACACAATTCTCTAAATGTAAGATGAGTTTATATGCTTCATTATATTTTTGAGTCATTCGATAACGTTTAATTTATCTGATAAACAATGCCAAAAATTTCATGACACTTAGCTTCACTGTTGCGACATTAACTTTTTAATGCATGTTATCAAAGAGAACATACAAAAAAAAAAAAGTTACAATTGTGCTTTACATGCTTTTGTCAAGTACAAGTCTCCACTTTCGAAAGTACGTAAATCCATTCACTTCTGTTTCTGCCAACTCAATTCCTTCTTTTTGGAGATTTGCACTCTCACGTTTTCATTCCTGAAGTCTATATTCTTTATTGACTACTTAGCCTTGTAAATTACTCATCTTGCGCACCTTTATCCTTTCCTTCTTTCGCTAATCCACAGTTCTTTCTTCTCTTTTTTTGCTTTCCAAGATTGATAATAAATCAAGTTTCGTTGAGAAGCTTCAAGCCCTTGTTTAATTTCAATAGTTTAATCCCAATTCTGCGCTTGTTTTTCATGTTTGTAGATTCTTTAATCCAAATCATATATATGTTCATCCTACGCTACTTCAAGTCTGTATTTATAGATATGCAAACAGAGCATGCATTCGAGTTTTTCCCCTAGATTTGTATTGTCTTCTTGTTCTTCTTTAACTATTTGGGAGGATAGCAGTTGAAACATTTAGTAGACTATCATTGTTTTGTGCAATGAGAGATTCTGGAATGCAGATGGCAGACCCAAGCTTATCACCGGATCATTTGAAGGGTACCCTGGACATGTAGATGGGAAATTAAGAGATGCGAGAATGAATCACCCGAAAGGTCTAACCGTGGATGAAAGAGGAAACATTTACGTTGCGGATACAATGAACATGGCTATCAGGAAAATCAGCACTGATGGAGGTGATGCTCTTTTTCTTTTTCTTTTTCTTTTTCTTTTTTTTTCCTTTGGCCGGTAATAGTTGTGGAATTCTGCACATAAGGAACAAAGTTATCTCCTTGTATTTTGAATATGTTATTGGCTGTTCTTGGAACATTGACTGGTTAAACTAAATATTTATGAAGGAGTTACAACCATTGCTGGAGGCAAGTGGGCTCGTGGAGGTGGTCATGTTGATGGTCCGAGTGAGGATGCTAAGTTCTCAAATGACTTTGATGTGGTTTACAGTGCAAGTAGTTGCTCTCTCTTGATTATAGATAGAGGGAGCCAGGCAATTCGAGAGATCCAACTCCATGATGATGATTGTAACTATCCACATGATGATAGTTTTCATTTAGGTATGACATAGCTGCAAACATGCAATCTGATTAATTTCCTCGACCTTATTCTCTTGCAATCATGGAGATCTAGACAACATACTCATCAATATTGCAGGATTAGCAGTGCTTGTTGCTGCTGGATTCTTTGGCTACATGCTGGCGTTGTTGCAGCGTCGGGTGCAAATATTGTTTTCTTCTACACGCAGTGAACCTCAGGTTTAATCACATCTTTCTTCATTCATCGTTTGGCCAAGTGTTCATTGGAAAGGCACCTCCATAGATCGGATCACCCCAACAATTTATTTTCAAATGTTCAAATTTCATGCTAATATTCTTAAGAATTTATTTTGAATCAACAATCATTCAACTTAAAATTGTTGTAACGATTTCTAACACTTAAAATATCTTCATGGTCTAGCTAATGATGTTGAAGAGACTTTTTCCTTGTTAAATAATATAAATTTGTTTTAATTTAAATGCCACTGTATGTACCTGGTTTTCCTAACACGGACTGTTTTCTCCAACTTGAATGTCTTTGCTAGAACTACTTTACGAAGACAATTTTCTCTAATGTTGTTTCTTTTTTAGGAATCAAGAACTCAAACAAAGAAAGGCCCACCAAAGGCCCCATATCAAAGTCCTCATATGTCTGTCAGGCCTCCCTTTATTCCAGATGAAGATGAACCTGTGAAATCAGACGAGGGGCTTTTTGGTTCACTTGGGAGGCTTATCCTCAACACTAGCTCGACAGTGGGTGAGATATTTGGGGGAATATTTTCAGGATTTAGAAGGAAACCAATACATTATCAGTTCCAGCAGCACTACCAGCAACCACTCAAGCACTCAAACACGTGGCCCGTTCAAGATAGCTTTGTGATTCCCGATGAAGATGAGCCACCATCAATCGAAACCAGAAGTCCTACATCCCAGAAAACCTACCCATTTATGACCAAAGACGTGGAGCAGAACCACCATTTGGAGCAAAACCAGGGTTACTATAGCAATTGGGGAGGTGGTTATCACCAACAGCAACACCAACAGCAACAGATGCATCTGCAGCGTTATAAGCAGCAGCAGCAGCAGCAGCAGCATCATAGGCATTATATGCCCAACCCAAAGACATACTATGAGAAGAGCTGCGAGACAAACGAGATTGTGTTTGGAGCTGTTCAAGAACAGAATGGTCGACGTGAAGCTGTGGTGATAAAGGCTGTTGACTATGGTGATCCGAGGTATAATCACCATAACATTCGACCTCGATTCAACTATGTTGGTTACTCTGACGGCTACTAATAATCCATCATGTCACCGGAGTGGTAAGCAAAACTTATTTTAAACTTAACATGTAAGATTTGAAGTTGAGATAGGAATAGTTGATATAGAAATTAAGAATCCTTTACTGTTTTTCTTTTATGCTTTTTCTTTCGTTATTGATCTCTCTAAGGGAAATAACGATTTTCCAATGTCACTTGTCAAGAGATATATAAACAGAATAACATCTTCTAATAGCACCAGAATCAAATGGCTTCCGACATCATTGCTGGTCTTTTCTTGTTGGCTTTCCGTGACATTATTAACCAAAAAAAAAAAAATTAGAGGATGGGTTTCGACTGTACTCGTATATTTTTTAGTTATTTTTGTATCTATTTTTTTATATATAAAATTTATTAGAAATTAAGGTTTATAATTTTTTAATTTATATTTCATAAGATTATTCTAGACTTTTGACCCAGCTCAAGTTTGACAAATTAACTTGAGTTTTTTTTTAATTGATTTTTTTTTAATTTATCCTTTAATATTGGATTGATTGGAAATTAGATTTTGAAATTTTTTTCTATCTATTTTTTATTTTCTATGAGGTTATCCATATCTCATGACTCAGGTAACGAGTTTGATTGGTTAACCCTAGTTGACTCTAGTCATTTTTTTATGTTCTTTGTTAATCAATTTTTTTTCAATTTCCTCTTTCAACACTAAGTTGATTGAGAATCGGCTTAATAATTTGTTTTAATTTGTTTTTTATTGGGTTATTATGGTCTCATGATCCAAGTCATGGGTTTAGTATATTAACCCAGGTTGACTCAGGTCAATTTCTAGGTTGTTTTAATTGATTTTTTTCAATTTTATCCTTCAACATTAAGTTTATTGGATATTGAGTTTCATAATTTATTTTGATTTGCTTTCTACAAGGTTATAATGATCTCATGACTAGGCATGTGAATTGGCAAATTAACCCAGGTTAATTCGAATCGATCCAATATAATATCTTATTTTTTATTAAAATAATTTCATCTTCAATATTTATTTTGAATCAAACTATATTTTATATAGTTTTAATAATCATCAAGATTATCTTTGGAGCCACCAAGATAAAAAATCATAACGAATCAATTTCTATACAATTTTTTTTTTTTTTACAAGAAAAATATTAGCAACACCAATTTTTACTTGGCGCGTAAAAGCTAAATTTGAGGCTGGAAAAAGTGGCTAAAATTAATAAAACCAAATTTGGATTCATAAAGTAAATGTTGCAATATTCAGCTATTCCAAAACATGGTTCGAGGCTTGAATACATGTCTACAAGGAATGATTATGAGCTTATAGGGAAAATCCCCAGTCCTATGAATACTTGTGTTGCTGCTGCCAAGGGTTAAGGACTGTTAATTTTATCCCTCATGTAAAGCTTCCCAAAGCTCCATCAATATAGGAGCTGAGCATCAAAATCAGCAGCAGGTACGTATTGCAGACATCACGGGACAATCTCTTGGATTTTAAAAGAGCACATTCGATACAATGAAAGGACAAGTCACTACAGCCGATTTCAATCTGTTTCGTGTAAAATGACCACCCATAATCAACTGTTTTCCTTTTCCTCATTGCCAACTTGCTCTTCAAATTAAAAGCACACATCAACCATTTACCTTGTCTTTCCCAGAGCTTTCTACACTAAATACACTTGCAAAAGGGAACTTAAAGATCCAGGGCTCGATAAAAACATAAAATTGAGATACTAATTGAAGATTTTCAATCCACCAGTACACAGCACAAATAAAAAGAAAGCAGGTGAATGGGATACTGAGGAAAGCACAAGCTTGTTCATATTGTTTTCAAAGTTCACTATAGAACATGCTTCTGAAACTATGGGAAGTAGATTGGCCAGTTGAAATAATATGAATCACGAACCTCTCTGTCCATTTTATTCCACTGCAACAAAGAAAATACCACATGAAAATTAATGTTCCAGTTGGATAGATTACAACTAGTTACACCAAGCACAAAATAAACAAACCATCATAAGTAATTAATTTGAAAAGATTTAACTATAAGCTAGCCAAATAGTGCACCTTAAATTTATATGGCTCCTTCTTCTTCATTGCATTTTTCCAATGATACTGCTCAAATAAAAATGCCTTGTCATGCCAACTGCACATTGAAGTGTATCAAAATGTAAGATGGAAACAAAATTCGTTTGCTAAAAAACAACAAAAATAAATCCCCATAAAACAGTAAAAAAAATATTCAGATATGCGTTAACAACATAATACTTAAGACAGCAATTCTCAGATAACTACAAGATGCATGTTCATGTAACCAAAGGTTATCATTTTGGAAGAGCAAGAGAAATGAAGACTTTTTGAAGGCTTAGAGTGCAAAAGGTTGCTCTTTTACGGTTGCATCAAAGTGGAAGAAGTTAGATGAATCATCCAGTTCTCAAATTCAGTTTGCTATACATTGAAACAAACCTTAAAGTTGAAAGGAACCACAAAACAATCATAAATCACAATCTCATACAGCACATGCAAAAGGGCCAATGTACATTAAAGTAATGGCTACGGTTTCCATCCAAAATTTTCCATGAACTCATAAATTTTTTTTTTCCATAAAAAAATAATCCTTTTAAGAGAAAATAGACAGGTTCAGAATATGGGAAACCTACCAAAAGTTACACCATAACTTCATATCTCATAAAATTCCACGGCCAAATTGTGCTTTTTTTCACACAATACTTAACCCTTAGATTTGTGGTGAAGGATCGTCATTCTCATTATAGATTTTTTTTAATTAACGATTTTCGCCCTTAAATGCGAATTAAAACAAGAGAAACCAATCCATAAGACACCCTTAAACAGATAAAAATTAACATAGGAAAAAAAAACAACCAGAGTCGAACAAACATCCTTAAATATATTAATTTCAGATTTTATTTAGTAACTGAACTAAATTAATTTCCATGTAAATTGAAAAACCAAATGGGTTCTCCTAAATAAACAGTACAAAACCCTTAACAGAGCCAAACAAGCATATAAAAATTGCAAAAAATTAAAAACAAAAGGAAAGGAAAGGGATAAAAAGACTACTTGAACTGGTTAGTGAGAGTCCAAAGGTAGGGATTGGACCAGGTGAGAATAGAGAACGCAGCCGACCCGATCCAAATGTTGACGAATCTGTCTGGGTCGGCGTGTGGGACGCCAGGGTCTCCTCTGTATGCATTTCCAAAGTACTTCTCCATTAGATCTCTTTGGCAATGACGGTCTGCAGTTATCACCAGCTCTGTGGTTCTGTTTCTACTTATCCGCTTGTTACTGTTTTTATATTTATTTATTTATTATTTTCCTTTCCTTTTTTTGTTTCCCTTAGGTTTTCTAAGCTACGAACAACACAGAGTATAGGCGGGACGGAGCAACTGGGCCGAGTTGGATTGAGATTGAGTCATTTTCATTTCTTCTGCTTTTTTCAGGGACTAAGCCCACAAAAACATATGCATCAACGTCTAGAAAAATTTAAAAAAGAAATCAAACGATTTCAACAAAGACAAAATAAAAGTATATGTATCATTTTCATTTTCTATTTTCTAGTTTTTAAAATCTAAGTTTAAAAAAATTAAAATTTATTTTTTTCTTCTTCATTTTTTTCAAAACATAAAAATCCAACCTATTAAAAAAAATCAAAACCAAGTGAGGTGGAGTTAAAAAATTAGATAGTGATTGCTGATTTTGTATTTTTTGAGCGAAAAAATCAAGAGAATCAAGTTTTTATATTTTTAAAAATCATAATCAAAATTAAAAATTAAAATAAGGGTATGGTGATTTCACTATTCAAAGAGAAAATATTGTAAATTCTAAGAGCATTCCATATTGTTTTCTTTTAAAAACAAAATAATTTAATCCTTGAATTTTTTTTTCATTTTGATTCCTTAATTTTTTTTTTCTTTACTCCTTTGAAGTTGTGTTTATTTGGGTTTGGGTTTGGGATTGACGGTTTGTTTTGGTTGCCTAGGTTATGAGATCTCGGGGTGTCAAGAAAAAATTATGATGCTCGATTCAGCAATTGAAATTTTATTGTTTTAAAATAATTGAAGCTATAGGGATCAAATTTGAACAATAGACATATATTCAACCTTTTTTCTTGAAAGAATCAAGGACTAAATTGCACAAGTAAGGGAAAAATCAGCCCCTTGTTATGTCTCAATTTTTTAAAAACAAATTGATCCTTTTACATGGAGTTTATTTAGGATTGGAATGTTTTTTGGTGGCCTGATATGGGGATCCCACTATGTTTAAAATTTTTGGTGCACAGTTAATACTTGATTTTGTAAAATAAAATTCAGTTTTACTAATTTAAAACAATTAAGACTTAAGGAAACAAATTCAAAAAAAAAAATTGTTAGGGACTAAAGTCAATAGGAAACGACAAAGATGCTATAACATCTGTTACACATGCCAGTGTATGAAGCAAGTCATCGCACTCTGGCAACGAGTATAATATCCACCAATGTCCAAATTTTGCATTTCTTGGTGGTGTTAAAAAGGTCTCAAGGAGACCTTGTAAGTGATGAGGCTTGTGTGAAGGTTGAGGCACATGGAGGGCTATTTTATTATTTTCCTCTCTTTCTCCCTCCTCTTCTTAGTTTTTGCGCAAATTCTCATTAAAATAACAAGGTGTCTTGCCATTTTATTTTTATGTCAAATGTGATCTTCATTCTTTTGATTGTTATTTGTTTTGTCTTGGATCCTTTTTAATTGAATTATTTTTTAATTTCACCCCTTGAAATTAGGTTGATTAAGAATTGAGTTTCATGATGTTTTACAGTTTGCCTTGAATAAGATAATTTCAATCTCATTACTCAGATCACTGAGTTTGTAAGGTTAACATAGGTTGACTTCAGTCTTTTTATGATTTTTTTAAATTAATTTTTTTTTCAATTCAATCCTTCAGCATTTGGTTGATTGTAGATTACACTTTCTAATTTTTTTTTTCTATAAGGTTATCCTTGTCTCACAACCTCGATCCCTAGTTTGAAGGGTTAACCCGGTTGACTCGGGTATTTTGTTTTTCTTATTTTTTAATTGATTTTTTTATTATTTTACCCTTTAATATTATGTTAGTTTGGGAATTGAGCTTCATATTTTAATATATTATATATATATATATATATATATATATATATATATATATGTGTGTGTGTGTGTGTGTGTGTGGAGTTATCTTAATCTCACAAAGATAGTAAATTTTGCATTCTAACTCGAGTTAACTCTTATCGATTTTTTTTTTATTTTTTTTTATTTTTTTTTCTATGGGGTTATCCCCTTCTCATAACCTAGGTCGCGTGTTAGGTGATTTAACTTGAGTTGATTTTGGTTGTTTGTTTTATCTTTTTTTAATTATAATTTTTTTCGTTTCACCCTTCAACATTTTATTGATTGCTATCCTTTTGCTTTATTGTTAGATGACCTAAAATGTTTTTTTTTTAGTATTATTTTAATAAATTTCATTTAATTTTTACTTTGTTATCGAGGAAGATTATAAAGACTTTTTTTATAATATTAGCAAGATATCTTTATTGTTAGATGACCTAAAAAATCTTTTTTTTAGCAATATTGGCAAGCGTTCATTTTATGCATGTAATCATTATCATTTTTTTAGTGTGGTTGGTTCACTATCATTGCATGTTTTTTAATCATATTTGTCATAACCCAATTCTAGGTTATTCCCTAAAATTCTTTTTTTTTTCAAAATAAAAATAAAAAAATAAAGTAAAGGCTGGCAACGTGAAGAAAGTAGCCTTAGAAATCAAGCTGCAATTTTTGGTGGAATTTAAAGACCTAATTATACCCCATTATGCCCCAAAATAGAGAGAAAATGGAAATTCAAAGTCAAATTAAATGATTATTGGACAAATTTGCATGAAAATTATGTCCAATAACATAATTAAGTTTTTAATAAGCCAATTTGATTTAATCATGGGTCAAATTAAATTTTAATTATGTTTAATAATTAATTTGGGTCCAATTGAAGGATTTAATTAAGTGTAAGGACTTAATTATACTTTAAATGGGTCAAATTAATTTTAGTTGGGTTTAATTAGTAAAAAATTTAATTTGAGAGCCCAATTTGAGCTTAATTGAGAATATTGAAATTTTAAGAGATCAAATTTATTTTGTACCAAATTAATTAATTGAAGTCGGGGGCTAAATTACAAGAAAATTAAAGTTTTTGGTCAATTAGGGGCTAAAATGAAGAAATTCATAGCCAATGATCAATTTGCAAAAGGCATCAAACTTTAGAGGCTTTATTGACGAAATCTAGGGGTGAAATTGAAGAAATTGAAAATTTAATAGTCAATTAGGGGTTAAATTGCATAAATCCAAGACCAAGAACCAAATCGCAATAGACGCGTAACTTCGGGGTTCCAATTCAAGTTCAGCAGGGGCTTAATTGCATTAAATCAAACATTTAGGGTCAATTAGGGATTTAATTGAAATAAATTGAAAGTTTGAGGACTAGTTGGACTTCGGCGAAGTCCCTAATGCAATAAAAAATGACGTCGTTTTGAATATATATATATATAAGGAGAGGCAGTGTTTTCCCCGATTTTATCCAAAAATGTTGTTCGGGTGGCTACTTTTCAGGTGCATTTAATGCTTTATTTCTCCATCAAATCTAACAAATCTTACACATAAATGATCCTCTATAATTTAGCTACAGCCCCATATGGCCCGTTCAGGTTGAATGAAAACTCATCGGCGTCAGTCTAAAGAGGTCAACTCATGCAGTCTTTTCCTGCAGATTTAACAACTTAGGATGCCTACTTTGAACCAACGGTTGGGATCTTTCCCAACTGAATCAAGGGATGGAATTTTTCCCGGGTATAGACAAGATTGCCCTCTCTCATCGTCTATAAATAGAGGTAGATTTCTTGACCTGAGGGAGGAGAAAATCGGGTCCAAAGTCGGCCAAAAATAACCTCTCTGCCCCCGTTTCTACAGTTTTTCTCTCCCTCTCTCTCCCCGTCGTTCCAGCCACCACCAGCTTCTCCGCCACCAGCTCCACCACAGGTAGCTAGCCCAACCACAAGCCAGCCACCTCCATGCCTGAAACAATCATTGTTCCTTCCTCTCTCTCACCTCTTGATCACGATCGAGACTCATGTTTTGAGTGAGCCGCTCCTCCATCAACCTTTATTTTATGCAACCATTTTGGTTGCATGTAGAACGTGAACCATTTTGATTTTCTCACATGTTTTTCTATCAATTTTGCATGATATCGGGTTATATATTTACGCTGTAAAATAAAAATCTGGTATTAAAATACTTGGTTTTCTCTGAAATTTTTCAAAAAAAAAAAATCAAAACATTTTCAAAAAGAAAAAAAATATTTTGTTGCATATGGCCAAATCCTAAAATTTTCCCAAGTATATTTTTCATAAAAAAACAAAAATTGCATCTTTTTAATGTTTTAAAAAATCCAAAAATGGATATCGTAACCAATTTATGATCATCCATTAAGGTTTGACCAAAATACCAAAAACCTTTTTCCAATATGTTTTCTAGGATTCAAATGTAGACTTTAATATCTGAAGAGTGTAAAATTACATAAAAAAGTACACTCTCAGGTATTAAAAATACAAGGTGTATAAATATGATGCTAAAATTCAGACTTTATAATAGTTATGATTTAACCCGATAAAGTAGAAACTCTTTCATGAAGAGAGATCTGCCTTAAACCTTAGAAAAGACCAACGAATAGAAATCCAACTTAGAAAAAAAAACAATCAAACAACAATGCAGCTTACCTTAGGTAAGGTGCACTAGGGGTGATGTGTTTTCTCCTTACACAACTAGTCCTTTACCTAGACTCTCGCAGACCATAGGTTCCTAGTGACCATAATACTAGGTAGCAACTCCTAAACACTAATCATACTTTTATGATTAAATCCAAAAACTCTTCCCAACACACAACACCTCACACATGAGGCATGACAAGAGCCTCCGCCATCGCCAGACGACGTCGCGGCGCGCGCGCACCCCACGACAATATTATTAAATTAACGATCTTCTTAAACCTAATTAAGTCTATGACCCAGTCTCAAGTTTTTATGTTGACAACGCTAACATTTTTTTATGTTTAAAACCAATTGGTTTAACCCGCGATATAGCTCGAGTCACCAACCTAGTTTTAAAACTCAAATAGAAAGTGAAAACCACAAAGGACATTAAATTGAAGTTATATCAGGTCATGTGTTGGACGGGTTGATCCTTGTAAATTAAAACATCATTTCAATTTTTTTATTCAAATTGATATTATTTTGAAAACAAATTAAATAAAAAATCAAATTGGGTTTTGATCGAGTCGACTAGGTCAAATCGATTCAACTCTAAGTTAATATTTTTTTTGAAACCCCAACCTAGATTGGCTGAGTCTCAGGTTGACTTATTGGATCAGGCTAGGTTTTACAACTATGTATAATAATACCAAATTGATGACATGTTATGTTCTTCGTTCTTGATTTTTTATGATTTTTTTTAACTTTTTTAATAGATTCTTATACTTGATTAAATTATTTTTGTCTTTTCATACTGTTTCATTGTATAGAACTCTACTAAATCATTGGTACTATGTTACGGGTCAGATCAACTTTTTTTATTCAGAAAAAAATTTGTAGGCTTTGCTAACGTGTTATCTATAGAAAAAAAAATTAAACTACGTGGAGGTTGATCTCATGTAACTCGGTAAACTTGACGATCCAAAGGCAACTAGGATGACTAGTAAAAATATAGTTTAACTAAAAAAAATAAAAGACAACATTTATTTTTAAATGTTAAGACATCAACATATTTGATTGACTTAGGTCAACCCGAGCTAACATACCAAAACCATATCCAGGACGAGAGAGACTATGATAACCTCATATAAAATAAATCAAATCAAATTATGAAGCTCAATTCTCAATGAACATATACAAATGCAACACAACCAAAGATTTTTAGAGGTATGTAGAGTATTAAAGATAGTGTAACATATCATTCGAAAGTTTGGAGTGGTTTGTGAAAGTCAAGTACCCATGATTACATGCAATTGATAAGATAAACAATTGTACCAACAACATCAAACTAAAATCATTAAGTCATATGAGTTGCTCCATAATTGTTTATACTATCTCTGGTATGTGTTTATTTTTATGCTCGACAATTCTATTCTTCTGAGAAGTATATGGACATAAAGTCTTATGTCTAATTCCATTATTGTTATAAAATTCTCTAAACTCTTGACTAATATGTTCCCCTTCATTATTGGATCAAAGAGTTTTAATGCGTATAAAAACCTGAGTTTATACAGGATATAAAAACTACTTAAAAATAAATAGGATATCATTCTTATATTTTAATACATATACCCAAGTTACCCTAGTACAATCATCAATAAAAGTGACAAACCATCTAAAACCTGCAACAGTAGTAACAGGTGCAGGACCCTATAGATCTAAATGGATAATCATAAAAGGTGTATTGCATTTATTATAACTAGTGAGGTAATTTGTTTGATGACTTTGAAACTAGAAGGTAGTCATTTATAAATAAAGTATGGAATAAATGCTATAAATAGCTAAATGGTAAATGTCCTAACTGGTAATGCCACAACCAAATTTCTTGTCCTTGCCTCTGTGAAGATCGAACATAATAAGTTTTACCAAGGTCCAGATCATCACATAATATAACCTCTCTCTTAGTACCATGAACAAAAATCATCTTTATGAGAACATCTTAAAACAAACAAAATGAGGAGTATATTAGCATATAATTGTGTTAAATCTTTTGTTACCTAACCCACTGATAACACTTTTGTGGAAAGGGAAGGTATAAAAAGAGCATTGAGGAGAGTGAATATGGTTGATAAATTCATTGTTCCTCCTCTTGAAACTGGTTATGTATCACCATTGGCATTTGATATAGCTTGCCTTCAAGGAATTGATTTTGTTTTAAATTCATTTGGATCATATGTCATGTGATTTATCCTTTCAAGTCAATAATCCAATTGTTTACATTTTCACCATTCGATACTATATTTATAGAACCGATAATACCTAGGTCAAGGTTAGTAAACTAATGATGATGTTGACTGTTGAGTGGCACAAATATGTGTGGGTCTATATTGGTGACTAATGTTGTTTGGTCGTCCCTTTTTTTTTTAGCCTTCAAGTTCATACCACCATTCCTAGTACCTGTGTAGTTGAAAACACATGTCTTTGGTGTGGTTATTTCCTCCATAATATAGGCTCCATTTCTAACAAAAGATAGCCTGCTGGAATTTTATCCATGAGAACTAGACCTAGGCTGAATGGCCTATCTACTAGCCCATAAGGGATCATAAGCTTGTTTAAGTGGGTTTCCACCAAGTCCAACCCGTTTATTTGGGCTTATGAGAGTTAATTCCTTCAAATCAGTCAAATCCTTATCACCCCTCAATTATGAACCAACAACATATTTTTCTCATCGTAACGCTGCACCTCTAGATTTTCACACCTCCTCTTATAGTCTCACCCTTATTTCATGTATCCCTCTCTTGGCCTTTTATTAACAAGCGAAAACTATTGTCATCTACTCTTGTTGTTTCCATCATCAAAGTTTTCCAATTGTGTTCTCTTCTCACTTAAGCAAAAGTCTACTTAACCAATAAAAGTGATGTTTGTTGAAGAATGCCCTGACAGACCTAGTCAAATTGGTTATCTAAACCATCTAAAAAGAGGTAGATTTGGTCTTTTTTGTAGTAGTTTATTGTACTTTTTTTTATATCTTTATCATAGACCATAGTGTTCAGGCATCTGAAATCAATCTCTTTCTCTAGGGATTTTAGACTCTAACATAATAGTCCTCAAGAGATCCATTGCTTTGTTTAGCTTGACTAACCTTTCTTTTTAGGTCATACACTTGAACCACATCTCTTCCATCAAAATAAATTGTTGCAATGACATCCCAATATCCTTTAGCTATAAGAAAATAGATGAAGTTTCCCAATATCCTTTAGTTATAGAAAATTAGATGAAGTTTCCAATTAATTATAGGAAAATAGATGAAGTTTCCCAATATCCTTTAGCTATAAGAAAATGGATGAAATTACCCTTGATATTAATTTTAAATTTTTTACTTCCAGAAATATTTTAATCGTTTCATTGTGTATTTGAAATGAGAAAAAACTTATTTATTCTTGATCAATTTAATAGTGACCAATAGACCTTTTAAAAAGATTTAAATGCTTCAAATAATCAGTGTTAGGTGTTTTAAATGAAGAAGTAAGTCCATGAAAAATAAATAATGTTTTACGTAGTAGCTACAATGAAAATCCTCTTTGATTAGCTTTTGTAAATTTTAATTTTAAAATTAAATAATAATTTATTTTGATTAATGAATGCATGAGTAATTTGTAAATTAAGAGATATAAGTTGTTTTTTAAAATATATTTTTATTTTAAAAAACATCAAAATAATATATATTTTTTAATATTTTTTTAAATTTAGTTTTAACATTAACGTATTACAATAATTTAAAAACATTAAAAATTAATTTTAAACAAAAATATTTTTAAATTTTAAACAAACGTTTGACGTGATGCCAAACGCCCTCTAATAAGGCAAGCAGAGTCCATATTCCAGAAGCTGCGAGTTATCCGGTTCTATAAATATACCTACCCATTACTCCTCTATAAATGTCATCTCTCTCCCTTGATCCCTAACTTCCTGTCAATCTGTTTTTCAATCCTCCAATTTCCCTCCAAAAATATTACCCTAAACCCACTAAAACCGTAATTTTTCTATTCCTCCTTCTAGGTTTTATCATAATAAATCACTTTTCACTTTCTCTGTCAATTCTCTAATTAATTTGTGGGTTTTTCATTTCTCTCTTTCCTACAATTCATTGCTTCTTTTCCAGATTAGGGTTTTCACTTTCTGTTTGATTCCTTAGAAAACTATAGCAGAAAGAAAGAAAACAAGATTTCCCTTCTCTTATGATTCTTTCCACGTCGGGGTTGAAATGGCCTTGTATTTGGAAAATCCCTAATATTTCTTCTTTTTTGATATGATGGTTCAAATATGAGCAATGGAGGTGAAGAGAATACACCGGGAAGACTCAAATCCGATGACTTTGGCCGCGCTGTATCAAGAATGGCAGTGGCTCAGATATGTGAGAGTGCGGGCTTTGACGGGTTCAAGAAATCTGCTTTGGATTCTCTCAGTGACGTCACAATCCAATACCTCTGTGACCTAGGCAAGACTGCAAGCTTCTACGCCAACTTATCAGGTAGAACCCAATGTCATTTCTTTGATATAGTTAGAAGTTTTGAAGATATAATAATAGGAGCTTCACAAGGGTTTTTAGGTGCGTCCAGTTCTGGTAATTGTCTAGTTAATTCTGGTACGATTAAAGAACTTATTGATTTTGTGGGTTCTAATGATGAGATTCCATTTGCGCAACCAGTGCCAAGGTTTCCTGTTATTAGGGATAGAAAGTTAATTCCTACTTTTGAAAAAATGAGTGAAGTTCCGCCTGGGAAGCATATTCCGGCATGGTTGCCAGCTTTGCCCGATCCTCACACGTATTTGCATACACCTATGTGGAATGAGAGGCTTGTAGATCCTCGTGCAGAAACGATCGAGCAAGCGAGGCAGAGGAGAAAGGCAGAGAGGGCTTTGTTGAGTTTGCAGAAGAGGTTGTTGAGTAATGGCTCAGCAGGGGCTTCATCCTCAGGGATTAGTAATAATGTTAAAGAGTCAGGAGTAATTGATAGTGGTCAGTTTCTTGCCATGCCATCAGAGTCTGGGAAGAAGGATGTTTCTCCAGTTGTGTTGTCAGATAAGCTAAAAAACCATATTTCTGTGATGCAGGCATTTGCACCTGCTATTGAAGCAGCAAAAGAAAGTGGAATTTGTGACGATGGAGATTTTGAGAGGAAGACACTTCTGGAAAAAAGACCTGCTGTGATTTTTAAGTTTAAGACTGGAAAGAAGTTGCTTGGAGAGTCTTTGGATCTGATTCTTTCGAAGAAGGGTGGGAGGAGAATAGGGCATTGGTTAGGGCGGGATGACGAGAGGGATGACAAGAAGAGGAGAGCAGAGTATATACTTAGGCAGTCAATGGAAAACCCTCAAGAACTTACACAGTTGTAAACTAATTTCAAGACTGACTGGCTAATTCAGAAGTTGGTTTTAGTAGGGGCTATTGGTTCACTTATTATTTCAGGGACATATTTGTTGTTCCTGCACAGATATTATGAGATTCTTATTGAGTATCCCATGCAAACTATAACAATTTTTTAGGTATGTGAATGCTTTTGCTTATGTTACTTTAGCTTTAATCTCACGTGATTCATTGACAGTGAAGATTGTGCTTCTTTGTTCCGTCATTAGATGTTTTATCAGCATTGAATTTTATTGTGGGATGGACAAAATTTGCTCTTTTATTCTGGCCAATATCATCTGGACAGACAACAAAAAGATAATATGTACGATACCGTGCATTTCCACATGAGCACATTAATGTCATTGCAAAATTTTGCTATGAGGTTGTCTGGATTGTTGGGACATCCAGACCATACTGATGTGTAATGTTGTGTTTGGAGAACAATTTTGCTTTGATTGTGTCAAATAACTTGGGGATGGGAAGTCGCTCCCTTGGTTGCCAGCTTTGCCCGATCCTCAAACGTATTTGCATACACAACAACGCGTGCATCTGGCAATCACATTCTTTTAGTTATAGAAATAGAATTAAGAGATAATTGACCGTGTGTTTGTTGAAACAGTTACCCTATTTCGTCTGGTTCTTACATTTTGAGTATAGAGTGAGGTAATTCAATGCCTTTATCTGGCCGCGCTCGAGTTGCAGATTCACTAGCCCAGTTGCTTTTCGTTGCAATCAACTAGATTGCTGCAGCCTCTGAATAGTAATTTTCCAACTTTTAATTAATGATAAATGTTTTCTTAGTTTAATCAGCTGCAAATTTTGATCATTTTGGAAGTTGAATCTCTTCAGGTCTGCCGCTTTATAGTAAAGTCGATCTGTATACAGTGAAAACAGGCAAGAGACACCGCCCAGTGCACAAGCTATCGTAGCTTTTGCTTTGACATACAGCTTCCGTTATTTGGCTTTAAAGCTATGATCGAGTTGTTAACGATGGAAAAACTACCAGCTCATGCAGCAAAGTGACAGGATATCAGAATCAAGAAACATCAATTTATATGCAGAAAAATTCTTCCATGAGAAAGAGCCGAGAAAACCATGTTTTTAGAGCAGGATGACGCCACAGTCCATTCCACCAGTCAATCAACAGCACGCTGGGACGAGATTAACCCATGCATTTACAATGCCACTCCGATGTCCTCCCATGTGCAAACCTGTTGCAAGAGGACAGAGTTATTGGACTGATCATTAACAAATCAAAGTGAACACCACAAAAACGTCCTGCCCAGATCCAAATACAAAACTCAAATGCTAAAGATGCAAAACACATAACCCAGTTCAAGTTACATGACCATGATGAACAGTGATGATGAATATACGACCAATACAAATCCAAAGGGACGATCATAATTATGTAATCCTAACAACTTGACAGTAGCCCTGTTGAGTTGATGAGCTTCTCTTTCGGAGTGTGAATTTGATTGAGAAACAATAGTCTATTCAAATATGTTGGAGGTGAATCATCCATTGCTTTAATGACCTTAACGTTTTGATTTCATGTTGATTTCTGGAACAAATACTTTTCCACGATGGTTGAAGATTATGAAATCCAGGTTGTCTGGCAAAGAAACCATCCTGCATTGAAGAATATATGAATAATGTCCATGGCCCGTTATAGTGTAAAAACAACATTACTAACAACCACATTTGGTGTAATTCACATCTCCAAGCATATGTAGTGTAGAAAGAATCAACACAACTAAAGCATGCCCTCTAAGGAACATGAAATTTGACACGGGAAACTTGACCATCTTTAGCCTACCACCAAGTCTGGGCTAGACATATGTGGAGACGATTGCTATTGTAAGTTGTAGTTAACAAAATTGTGAAGAAGCCAGAATTTTCAAGACAATAGTGAGCTGCTTTGGCCTTCAGACTGTCTTTTTCTCATGGTCAAAAAGGCTGGGTGGGTGGTTGATTCAAGGACGAGATCCAAGGGTTTTTCTTGAGTGGATTCTAAAGCTCAAGGGTTGCTTCTCTTCCATTCTACAAGGGATTTTGTGCTTGTACTCTTTTGAGCGTATGCCTTTTAACTTTGTTAGTTAGGAAGTCATTGGTGTGTATCCACTAGATTCCTTGTGGACTCAAAGGATTACTCTTGTAGTTATGATCTTTTCAACCCTTAATTTCATCAATCACTGGATCCAGATTATATGCCCTGTGGTTTTTCCCTCTTTAAAGGTTTTCCATGTAGATTGCTTGCATTCTCTACTTGGATCATAATTGTTCCCTGTCTTATATGCATCATTGTTCAATGTTCATCTTTTACCGTGCTAATTAAACTATTCACCAAATCCACCAATTGAACACAATCTTCAAGCAATAAATAGCAAGATAAACACAATCAACTACGATGCAAAATAACAAAATAAGTGTCCAGGATGAGAACACAAGCAATTTAAATAAAACCATCTAAATGATGGAAATATATGGGGGATAATCTGTTCCACTAATCAGTGAGAGCAAGAGTGCTAACAATGGCTCCTTAACTAACAAAATTTTGGAACACATCCAAGGTAGAATGAGGAAAAAAAAATGCTGTGCCTAGATCTTGAACCATCCAAACCATAGGATGAGGTCTTTCCCATGGTTTCAGGAAACAAACAAAAGTCAGAAAACAAGGCTGACATGGTCCAGTCCTTACACTGACTTGGCTTCTCTACATTTTTTTTTTTTTTTTTTTAATGATGTTTTCATCTATTACCTGAAACAACAAGCCTATGTCTAAATACAATTCACATCAATCTAACCTAAAAACACTAGTAGTAAGCCTAGAGGCCCCATTGCCATGGTCAAGACTTAATAAAAACAACAAGCCCTCTTCTTGCATATCAAGAAAATTTTAGTTTGATTTAGTCCCTTGTAAAGTGAAATCTTCAGTCAAACAAACTTACATTTACATGCACATGATTATGCTTGCAAGGGCACACTGTAGAGCAAACATATAACTTGACAATGAAGAAATATTAGTCTACAGTTCAATCTAGAATTCCTAGGAAATTAATCATAAAGTCAGAATGTGTTCAAGCTATATGAAGGTACAAAGCCCCACTTAAGGATTCTTAAGGATTTCTATATGTTCCTTAATTATCAAGTCATGATCTACAAGATACAAACACTGTCCAGCTGACCAATTAATGGCCCTTGATTTACAATAAAGTATGCTTATCATGTGGCAAGAATCAACAGAAATAGCTTTAGGTGCAATTGAGACTATTGCTGTACCATTAACATTACCAGACTGGGATAGGAAATTTAAACAGCATCTTCAAAATCCAGATACTGATAAGTCAGAAGCGATAAAACCATTCCATGGTTTATCTTACATTTCATTCAGGAAAAGTCATGACCATCTCGTGAATTAAAAAGAGGAAACTTCCCTTATAACATCTGGAAACTACATAATTTATATCTAATCTAAGTTTGCCATGATCAATAAAAAGTGAATGACAACACTGTACATCAGATGCTGCAAAGAATGGTTTCATGTATAATTTTTTAAAGCATGCAATGGGAATAGCACTTGTATGGCACCCAAAGGAAAGAAACCTTCAGAAATAAGTGTCACAACTAATAAGAGTAAGCAAGCAAACATGCCTCTCAATGGAAGTAAATCACTAAAAATTCTGCAGTATGGGTTCATTTCAGCCTTCTAGCACGAGCTCTTTGTCTTAGTTGGCACATTAATCTGGATACCATGTATCAACCAACTCAAGGAAATCAAGGGCCACCCTAAGGAAAACGAAAAACAAAACAAGAACCAACCTGAGGAAAACTAGAAACAGTTGAAGCTCATGTCAACTAGAAAGAATACTTCCCAATAGAAGTTTACAGAGTTTCGGTCAACAATGAAAAGACAACATCCTTTTTCCAAAAAACAAAAACAAAATTCAAAGGCTGCTAATTTTCAACGTAATACATATAAATTTCTCAAAGTGATGAATAACACACTCCTTAAAGGGAAACGTGATTACCTCATTAACTAACTCAAATATACTCACAACTGCTGTAAGTAAATCAGTCTTTATTTGTTTACTTATTCTCAATTTCTTAAAGAGCAATCTGATTACTTGACAGTGAATTACTCATATTTTATCGGCCCAAAGTAAATTTATATAACCCAATGAACGATCTGCATATTTGAGTTGGAAAATGAATAGAAAGAAATCCCAATAGACGAAATTGAGAGATATAAATATAAAGACAAAGAAAGAATGAGTTACCTATTGTCATCAGAATTAGGATGAATAGAGAGAAAGATGCCAGGCACAGTTATGGCTGCCCACGTACACAAAACCAGCCCCACAATCAACTCCACCACCACCTGCATAAACATCCACACACACCCAAATAAGAGATTTAAAAAAAAAGTCAACAAAAAAGAGAAATAGAAGGAAAAGAAAGGAAAGGAAGGAGAAGTAGAGAGAGAGATAAGATACATTGAAAGGAGGTCCAGAAAACTCATCCTCTGTAATCTTCAACAAATCCTCATCTGAATCACCACCACCATCAGCATAAATAAACAGAAATAACAAAAAAGAAGAACAATCAGAAAAAAGAAGGAAAGATATAAGAAGGAGAGAGAGGGAGAGAGAGTATGATGTGCATACATTGAGTGGTTGAATAAGCGGCGTGAGAGAGAATTAAAACTCCAACAAATCCAATAACAAATCCTACCGAAAAACCCATTTTATTTTTCTATGTTACCCGAGATGGCTTGCTCCTCCTCCTAGTGAAGCAGACAAATCAGTCAGTGACAGAGAGGAAGGCCTTCAGTCTCAGATTTGTGCGAGTTCCATTCATTAGCCCGCCGTTACTTGCTGTCGCGGTAGGAAATTTTTTTTTTTTTTAATTTGATATTTGTTTGGAAGTATATAAAAATAATATTGTTTTATTTTTAAAATTTATTTTTAATATTAATGCATTAAAAATTAAAATGATATATTTCAAAAAATATTTAATATTTTTCAACGGGTTTTTTTTTGCAGTTGCTGTCAAACGACCGACGTTGTATTTGAAGAAGATACGTTAAATTTAAAGCACCCTTTTTAACACTTTGCGTAAATACGCACCGTATTACGCTATTACTTCTTAACATCGCACCTACAAAATAATAAACGCGTCCTTTTTCTTCAAGACGAGCAGAGAGCATATCTATATAGAAGAAGAAGATAACGCAGACAGGCATGCCATGGTGCTGTGACCCTCATCTCCTTTTCTATTTCTTTAAGGTAACCCCCTTTTCGTTTTCTTTTTGGGTTTCTGCTTAAACTACTGAAGTGTTTTTTTCTTTTCATGTTGGATTCGAGTGTTATTACAAGTGAATAAACAACATTTTCAAAGATAAGGGAACCACTGGTGTCTTTGACTATTGTAAACAATCCAATTATAGGGATTGGATTTTCAAAGATAAAGAAAGCAACCAAGATAGTTCAACTTAATTCTTTTGTGCTCTTATATATAACCTTCTGCTTACAGTTGCTCGGTGAGTTAATATAGAGGCGGCAGCAAAAGGAGGAAACATGTATCAACTTCTAAATTCAGTGGATGGAATTCTATCCTTATTAAACAAGTTAACGTTTTATGCTTTTCCTACCAAAACATCGGAGTTTCGTCATCCAAAATCTTCTCCATACCTCGGAAACAAGACTGCCAAACGTTGGAGATTTCGTGGTGTTCGATTATTATCCTTACAAGGTTCCTTGCCTTTTTTTGAAAATAAAAAATAAATGCACGATTAGTACTAACATTTAACATTTTATCTTTGTTTCTTCTCATGTCTGATTTTTCTTTTTCAAGTTTAATTTAATGTTCTTGGCAGGTGGTTCAGAGGCAGCAGATCATGTCAAAAGCTCTAACAAATTTAAGGTACCAAGAAATCTGGCTGATGTTCCCTTATTGGCAGGTGCTGCTGCTGGAATGAGGCTAGTTTCTAACAATTAGCTTTTCCTTTTTCTTTTTTTTTTCTTTTTTTGTGGATAGTACTGATAATTATATTTTTAATCTGTTACCAGTACAGTAATTCTTTTATGTACCTGAACGATGGTTCAACAGGAGTAAAAAATATAAGTCATTGTATGTCTAATTGTAAGCTGCAATGGATTCTCATCAGTTGATCATTATTGAAAGGTTAAGTTGGTGTACATTATCATCAAACTTTCATATCATTAAATTTGGATGATATCGACAAAACTGGAAGAAGTTGTGTATTTTCTTTGTGAAGCCTCTACCATCGGTGGTTTTTTTGACAAGAGGATTACTATCCCAACAATCCACCTCATAACACTGGTGTGTTTGTAGTCATGAAATTTTAGTTGGCATTCCTGTTGGTATACCACTTTCCAAGTTTACAGAAAATGTTTGTTCTATTAAGTTGAACTGAACTGTTTTGCAATTCCTGTTCAAATGCCTTCCCATCATTTGCTTGAGCTTTTAGTTGAAGCAACTTCAATGCCCATGATAGACAAAACACAGGACTCCTTAATTTTTATTTGTATGATGTGTCTGCTTAGTCTGGCTAAGTATTCCTTAAAAATGGTTTTTTGTTGTTGGTTGGCTGAGATATTTAATTGTAACTCTCAATTGGGTTTTGTTCTTAGGCTAATTGTTGTGATGAAGGAGAAATGGAGCCTTTCCCACATGTACAAACTCTTAGAAAATTTCCTAAGGAGGAGCTGGTGGGAAAAGTGGTCATGGTCAGATTTGATAGTACCAATTTACTTAGGGAAGAAGAACAGGACCAGAGTTCTCAATCAGTGTCAAGTGCAGTTTTCACGATTAAATATCTACATGAAGCTGGAGCAAAAATAATTCTTGTGAGTGACTGGAGGAAGAAAACTAATTCGCAGCTTCATGATGTTGAGACTGTTGCAGGTATCATTCCTAGAGCACTTCAAAGAGATTGCTTCACATTGTAGGACCAGTCCAATATGGTTGTAAACAGCTTCAGAAATAATTCATGACAATCTCTTTGTTCCAGACATGATATCATCAGTTATCCAACACAGAGTTGTTACCATTAAATGCGATTATTCTGCTGTGTTGTTGAAAATGGAAGTCCTGAAGAAAGCAGATATATTCCTTCTTGAGAACCTCTCAGATTACAAAGAGGAAGTTGCCAATAATTCAAAGTTTGCTGAACTATTATCATTAGGAGTTGATATTTTTGTTAACGACTCCTTTTCGCAGTCTCATAAAATTCTTGCATCAACAGTTGGTATTGCTCGCTTTTGTTCTGCTTGTATAGCTGGTTTTCACTTTGAAGAGAGCCTTTGTCAGCTGAAGAAGGTTGCTAGGACTAACAAAAGACCATATGTTGCAATTGTATGTCTCCACTGCTACAGATATCTTTCACTTAGCTTCATTAGTTTAAAAAGTTGCTTTCCCCTCTTTAAGTGAGTATGAACTTTTGCATGTTTCCTTTTGCTCTTCACTTATTGCTAGAATTCTCTTATCTGATGCAGATTGGAGGGGGTAATCTCCATGACAAAGCAGCTGCATTGCATTTTTTAGTTTCCAGATGTGATGGACTGGTCTTTGTTGGGATGATGTCATTCCAAATAATGCATGCTTTGGGACTTTCTGTTCCTTCATATCTGGTAGAACCCAGGGCGTATAAAGCAGCTTTAGATATAATCCAAATTGCACATGATAGAAACATTCCCATTCTACATCCCATGGATTTTTGGTGCATGAATGAGCATCTTCCAGAGAAAATGGGCATATTTCCTTCTCATCATATTTTGGATGGTGAGATTCTTCCCACAATTATTACATTTTTTTTGGCTTCATGTATGTCCTTCCTTTCAATGATTTAATAACCAAGCTCTTGAATTTATATTTGGTTGGGTAAATTGGTTCCTCCCTCTATATTCTTCTGATTTATTCCTCAACCTGCTACTTTCAAAATTTAGATTGTCAGCATTTCTTTTTGCAATTATCAAAAACTTCATCAAAAGTGCTATAGTTGTCGCAGTTTTACACTGCCTTCAAGGAGTTAGAGTTAATATTTGAAACTATCTTCCTCTTTAAACTTTCCATATTGATTTACTTCATTGTTCTTTCAGTTATTCTAATGGCCGCATATTACATGAGAAAGCTATATATATATAAAAAGTGTTTGTGGCCCCCCTGCAAGTACCATGTGGTATATACTTGTCTAATCAATAGCAGAAAGAAGAAAAATGCATCACTATAATATAGAATTGATATGTCTGCTGCATCCTTCCATGGTAATATTATTTCAAATGCTACCACAATCAAAGCAGCTCCTTTAAATTTGTATGTTTGATGACTCCACATTTATAAATTGTTATTATTGACCATTCTTAGATGTAATAAGTTCTGCGCTTGAAGTATCTTATGTTCCTTATATTTTAGGTTGGCTACCTGTTGATCTTGGTCCTCGGTCATTGGATGAATTAAAATCTTTACTAGTGAAATGCAAGGTAAAAAGGAGTTGTTGCTGAGCATCCATTGTTTTTAGCTGATCCAAACTCCATGTTTTTTTGTTTATATTCAACACTTGTTAATTGATGAGAGCTTATTAGTAGAGCGTATAGGTGATTCATTAGCCATAACTTTCATATACTATAATGAGAAGAATTTTAATTCATCTATCTGGAGATGGTAAACTTTGACGCATTATATTTCTATCTATTTGGCTCTGTTCATTTTACAATATCTTACCTCTTTATACCCGCTTACTTTCAATGGTGTTGCATTGAGAATCAAGGCATAGAAGTTCTGTTTTTTTTTTTTTGTTCAATTTACTAATTATGAGCCAGAGTTTGTATAAATTTTCCCTTTTCTTTTTTAGTTTTCATGAAGTAAATAAATCATATTGAACTTATTTTTATCAATTGACGACATTTCTGTTTCAAAAAGCCATTATTTGTGGAATTCTGCTCGTGTATGTTGTATTTTGCTTTTAATTGGCAGCTCATTGTTGATTACCATCAGACTTAACTGAGTTTTTTTGCTTGTATTACAGAAAATTCTATGGATTGGTCCGGTAAAATTCAAGTTCTCAGGTGAATGTGCAGACGGAGCATCTAAATTGGCTCAAGCACTTACTGAACTAAGGCAAAGAAATTGTGATATCACTGTGGTGGGGAATATGGCATGCCAAGCAATGGTGATGGAATCAAAGTCTGTCTTGGTTAATGACATGATTGAAAATGCTTCAGTTCTATGGGAATTTTTCAAAGGAAGAAAGCTTCCTGGGGTTATGGCCTTAGATAGAGTATGTTCCGTCAACTTCACTATTTATTTTTTGCTGTAGTAATCAAAACTAAAATGAGGATTTTCCTAGATGAGACCATGGTAAAGATTACAGCTGTTAACATTGAGGGGAGTATTTTGCAACCATCATAGTTCATCATATTTCTTTGGATGGTGTTAAAGAATATAATTTTACAGGCCCATCACTTCTTGCGATTTGATAAAACTGATGTCTTGGTTGCATAATATCCTCACTTAAGTAGTTAAGAGATCTATCCTACCTATTCTTGCTTGAAGGTTTCGAAGACATCAATGTGCCAGCTTTTTATGATGATTTTCTTGGGCATTGTTCCTTTCATGCTTGCTTTGTGCAGGCATATCCATTTGAGATCGATTGGAAGTCTGCCTATTGTAATCCAGCTCAACCATTGGTGGTTGATATTGGAAGTGGTACATTTTCCCTTTTCTCTTCCTACTATTTGATTTCCTCGCATTTGTTGCTTCAAAAGTTAAGTACATGTGAGATTGAGTAGTTGACATTTGAAGTTGTATCTAGTAATCTGTTTGATTTTCTCTTATCTGCTGTGAAATATGTGTGAAGTATTGAACGGAAAATGAGTACGTTGGGTACAGAAAAACAAATGTCAAATAGTGATTATTATAAGACTAAACCATGATATGCCCATCTTGTGGGAACGTGTGTCTGTGTCTGAAAAAAAGGTTATGTTATTATGGTTCTTTCATCCATTTGATTAAAAATGGCAGGTAGTGGACTATTTCTTTTGGGGATGGCTAGGAGAAGAAAGGATTTGAATTTTCTTGGTCTAGAAATCAATTCAAAGGTTATTTGTTCTTCTGGGCTTCTGCTTTCTTTCTTTTTTTTCTCTTTGCTTTTACGTCTTTCCTCTTTGATTCAATTTCTTACTTCTGTTTTGTTTTATTTTATTTTATTTTTTCAAAAACTTTAGCTTGTAAGACGCTGTATGGATTCTGTTCATCAGCATGGCATTCAAAATGGGTACGGTCCTTGCTTTACTTCTGCAAAAATTTGCACATTTATGATATAGTAAACATAGGCTAAAAATAATTATGCTGTCCAAATTGGATGTTCATGACATCTTTGTAAATCATTGTGCATTTAAATTAGAATAGATTTCTGTTTGATTGAATATTTCCATCATTATGGCTAAGAAATGAGTTTTTCAATGTGAATCTGATGGTAGGGTAATTAATATTTTTGTTTTCGACAAAACTGTGTTTGCTTAAGATTATTGAATCCCTGCTTTATATATACAAGGCAATATGTAATTTTCCTGAATGCTTAATTTTCCGAATGAACTTTTGTTTATATTTTTTCACGTGTGCAAGCTTGGGGAGTGGATTTTCATTTATAATTGAACTTTTGAAAGATTTCTTTGCATTTTGATGAGTACTGATTGGAAATCATATGTAGTTCCTCATGTTATTAACTTTCTATTGCCAATTGCCCTGGGATTTTATTTACTCGTGTGGGAAAAGAGTAGGGATAGGCTTGTGTTCAAATATTGCCAATCATTAAGGGAAAAAAAATTGTGCAGGTAAAACTTTGTTTTGTTATCTCTAGATTTATGTAATTGTTTCATCTGTTTCTTTTGTTCTGTATGTTAGGTACTTCATTGTAACAAATGCTACAACAACATTTCGTTCCATAGTTTCGAGTTATCCAGGAGAGTTGGTACTTGTTTCGATACAGGTAGTGGATAGATTGTTCTTTCTACTTTCAATCTGTAGGATCCATTTCTTTGTGTGCATTTGTCAGTAACTCAATTCTTGTTGCACTCCTAGGCATGGATTTATTGAGATCCAGATAATCTTCTAAACCATTTAGGTGATGTATTCTAATTTGTTGTATGAAGAGTTTTAAATCTTCTATTTCAAGAAAATTGTTCTCTCGCCGTCTTATTTCACCACAATACAAACATCACTTAATATTTCCATTTACCACCATCGAATATGAAACAATAGGTGCTTCTACATTCTTCTGTTGTCAGCCTCAGTGGTTTTTTTCCAAGGAGTAGTAATTTCAGATTATTTATGGATTCTGTCTTCTCTAAGAAAGCACTTTAGTCTCCTTGTAGGTGCAATAAAAGTACCTCAATAATCCAAAATAACTGCAAATTAGAAAATTGGCTAGTGGTTTTATCCCTTGTTTTCAATGAATTGCTGAGACTTGACATCTATGCCACTTAAGGACAACCTTTATCACCTTGTTCAGTGTCCCAACCCTGATTTCAACAATCCAGAACATAGATGGAGAATGCTGCAAAGGTCATTAATTAAAGCTGTGGTGGATCTCCTTGCACTGGATGGGAAGGTAACACGAAGTTTTTGCAGCTTCCGTTTCTGATATTGTGTAATCCGTTCTTCATTACTCGATTTCCATCACAAAGCATGAAATGCTGCTTGCTCCAGCTTATTAACTCTATTCTTGAATTTCTTGCGCCAGGTTTTCCTGCAATCTGACATAGAAGCAGTTGCTTTGAGAATGAAAGAATTATTTCTCAAAAATGGCAAGGGCAAGCTCAATGTATGGAATGATCAATACCATGCAAGAATGAATCTCGGGGAATGGCTTGAAGAGAACCCATTTGGAGTTATGTCAGATTGGGAGCAACATGTTATCGATCGCGGGGACCCTATGTACAGATTGATGCTTTCCAAATCATCCGGTATCGAATGATATCAAAGTAGCTGGTGAGTGAAGGCTCGCTCTATATCACCTACCAGGATGCTGTTGGGATACCATAATACTTCTTGAAGATCATCTGCTGATCATTTCAATGTGGGGGCAGACCAAGGTTTTCCATTTTATTGGTCATGATATCTTATACTGATCACCTACAAGTTGTGCTAGAATATAAATCCTTGCAGCCTTGCCCCACCCCAAACCAAATAAATTGATGGAATTCTTGTGGCCACGGAGAGCTGAGGGGCGAATATCATCCATCATTCTAAAAGTTTGTTTACACCATTCTGTGGAAGGTATTGGATAAGAAGAAAGTATCTGTAAACTTTTATGAATAACAAGAACATAGAGACTCGGTACAAAAGAGATGCACTGCATTTGCTTTCGTTAACCAGCAATTGGTTTTCAAAGTCGGGGTTTTCGAGCTTTTGGAGGCTGTAACTAATTGCTAACAGCAACATTAAATCTCAGCTGTGCCTGCAAAAATAGGAAAAACAAGTATTTCGTTATCCTTGGCTGTTCGTAGAAGCTTGAACATGAAACAAAGAATCAGTCGTTTTCAGCTGATGTCAACTTTGGACCTGTAACTTGTTCAATATTACTAGCATTAGTCCCCTTATTGTAATGTTCTCCCTCATTCTTGTGTGGCTATCAGACATTTACAATTTAGGGCAAAGGGAGCTTAACATTTCTTGATCCAAATACCATAAAACCTGAATCTTCATCTTTTCTTTCCAAACATGAATATGATTCACGTGCCTTTCCTTAAAGGAAGATGCTTTTGTTCTCCTTTTTCTTCTAGGAATATGGTAAATGTGACGAGGAGGAGGATGTCTTTAGCCTTTTGACATTTCAGGACAGAAAATATTTAAATAATTAAGACATGTGGTTTCCTTGTGACAAGCAATGTTTTTAACATTAGAAATGGAGACAAGTGTCCTTTGAGGCCTCGTTGTTTCCTGCCTTTTAATTTCTATTTGTTTATAATGAAACGTATTTAATCTCCAAGAATATTTTTTTTAGATAAACATAAATTTGATTATAAAAAATTGAATGCCACGTTCGAGCCCACCTACGCTACAAGGTGGTAGGGTAATGTTAGGTTGCTTTTTTAATTATTTATAAATAATAAATATTGTGTTATAAAATCTATAATTATATATATTAAATCTCCATTAAAATATCTTAGATTTCTTGATTCTTGAATTTAGTCTCTCAGTTTTTTAAGATACTTGAGTTTTTTAATGTCCTTTAGACTATGTTTATTTTCTGGAAAGTAGTTTTCGAGAAACTTGTTTTCAAACTTTCCCGTGTTTGTTTGTCATTAGAAAAGTTGGTCAATGGAAAACACTTTCCGGTCAACGAAAAATATTTTCTAGTCAACAGAAAATACTTTCCGATCAACGAAAAATACTTTCCAGTCAATTTCAATCAAGAAAAATTTGGCTTGGTTTTCAGGAAAGTGTTTTCCTGAAAAATTTAGAGGGGGAAAACACTTTCTAGAAGTTGTGAAAAATTTAAAAATGTCATTATTTGCTGATTATATCAAATTTGATCCTCAAACTTGTAATTGCTATATACATTTTGTTTTGAATATTTATTTTTCAATTTCATCTCTTAAAATTTTATTTTTATATTAACTTTGGTTCTTATTTTTATAATTGCTATTTGCTTTTTCCTTATCATTTTTTTATTGAAATTTTTTATCTATCAAATTTGGTCCTCATTCTTTTGATTGTTACTTATTTTATTTGAAATAATTTATGAAATGTTAATTATTATTATTTTAATTTCTTCATCTTTTATTTTATTTAATTTTTTAGATTTGATCTCTATTATTTTGATTATTATTTATTTTATTTGAGATAATTTATGAAATTATATATTTTTTTCAATTTCATTCTCATTCAACTTTTTAATTTGTAAGATTTGTTTCTCATTATTTTAATAAACTTGAGAAAAATAAAATATTAATAAGTTATTTTCCAGCTCATTTTTCATTACATAACCTAACACTGGAAATTATTTTCCAACTTATTTTTCATTACACTACCAAACATCGAAAAATACTTTTCCAGAATTCACTTTAAAAAAAAAACTACTTTCCAGCAAACAAACGGGCTAAATTAATGTATTTATTTAAAATAATGACAAACAATCACATAGCGTAGGTGGGCTTGAAAATGTATAAAAAACAAATCATGTTTAATTAATAAAGATCATTAATTATTAAATTTGTTAAATTAATGTATTTATTTAAAATAATTAATTTCAATAGTTAATTAAAAACATGTACTGGTTCTTAAGAATTATGGCCCTGAAAAAGTAAAATATATGTGAAATTAATAGAGCGCTAATCTACTTCTTAGAAGATAACTGTATATTGTTCTACTTCCATAAATTTCACAGCCAAGACATTTCATGTGAGAATAGCATAAATAATATATTCTGAATACAAAATGGTTGAGCTATTACAAGCGCAGAAGGCTATATTAATTTTTGTTTAAAATAAAATATAGTTTAAACAACACCTCAGTACAATACCAATCAAACAAAGTAATATATATATCAACTTGTGGTGGTGCTTTAGCTTTATTAATTTTTCTCTTCTTGACAATGCAAAAGATCGACATAATATTAACAAAAGATGCTGAATTACGTGAACAAAGACTTGACCATAAATTTTAAAGATGCTTTTTTACTTTCTCAATGTACACTTTCTGATTGGACCCAAGAAATGTGGGGGTAAGCTATCAGCTTACTGGTTCTTTAGCTTTATTAAAGGCAAAAGATTAACAAAAGATGATGAATTACATGAACAAAGACTTGACCATAAATTTTAAAGATGCTTTTTTACTTTCTCAATGTTCACTTTCTGATTGGACCCAAGAAATGTAGTGTCAGCTGTGCCTGCAAAAATAGGAAAAACAAGTATTTCGTTATCCTTGGCTGTTCGTAGAAGCTTGAACATGAAACAAAGAATCAGTCGTTTTCAGCTGATGTCAACTTTGGACCTGTAACTTGTTCAATATTACTAGCATTAGTCGCCTTATTGTAATGTTCTCCTTCATTCTTGTGTGGCTATCAGACATTTACAATTTAGGGCAAAGGGAGCTTAACATTTCTTGATCCAAATACCATAAAACCTGAATCTTCATCTTTTCTTTCCAAACATGAATATGATTCACGTGCCTTTCCTTAAAGGAAGATGCTTTTGTTCTCCTTTTTCTTCTAGGAATATGGTAAATGTGACGAGGAGGAGGATGACTTTAGCCTTTTGACATTTCAGGACAGAAAATATTTAAATAATTAAGACATGTGGTTTCCTTGTGACAAACAATGTTTTTAACATTAGAAATGGAGACAAGTGTCCTTCGACGCCTCGTTGTTTCCTGCCTTTTAATTTCTATTTGTTTATAATGAAACGTATTTAATCTCCAATAATATTTTTTTTAGATAAACATAAATTTGATTATAAAAAATTGAATGCCACGTTCAAGCCACCTACGCTACAAGGTGGTAGGGTAATGTTAGGTTGCTTTTTTAATTATTTATAAATAATAAATATTGTGTTATAAAATCTATAATTATATATATTAAATCTCCATTAAAATCTCTTAGATTTCTTGATTCTTGAATTTAGTCTCTCAGCATACTTGAGTTTTTTAATATCCTTTATGCCATGTTTATTTTTCGAAAAGTAGTTTTTTCAAAACTATTTTTCAAACTTTCCCGTGTTTGTTTGTTATTAGAAAAGTTGGTCAATAGAAAACACTTTTCGGTCAATGGAAAATACTTTCTAATCAACGGAAAATACTTTTCGGTTAACGAAAAACGCTTTCCAGTCAAAGAAAAATTTGAATTGGTTTTCAGGAAAGTGTTTTCCCTTTAGCTGTGTTTGTTTTCCGGAAAGTGGTGAAATCACTTTCCAAACTTTCTTGTGTTTGTTTGCCATTAGAAAAGTTGGTCAATGGAAAACATTTTCCAGTAAAAGGAAAATTTAGCTTCGTTTTCAAGAAAGTATTTTCCTGAAAATTTTAGAGGGGAAAAACACTTTCCGGAAGTTGTGAAAAATTTAGAGATGTCATTATTTGCTGATTATATCAAATTTGATCCTCAAACTTGTAATTGCTATATATATTTTGTTTTGAATATTTATTTTTCAATTTCATCTCTTAAAATTTTATTTTTATATTAACTTTGGTCCTTATTTTTATAATTGCTATTTGTTTTTTCCTTATCATTTTTTTATTGAAATTTTTTATCTATCAAATTTGATCCTCATTCTTTTGATTGTTACTTATTTTATTTGAAATAATTTATGAAATGTTAATTATTATTATTTTAATTTCTTCATCTTTTTTTTTTTAATTTTTTAGATTTGATCTCTATTATTTTGATTATTATTTATTTTATTTGAGATAATTTATGAAATTATATTTTTTTTCAATTTCATTCTCATTCAACTTTTTAATTTGTAATATTTGTTTCTCATTATTTTAATAAACTTGAGAAAAATAAAATATTAATAAGTTATTTTCCAGCTCATTTTTCATTACATAACCTAACACTGGAAATTATTTTCCAACTTATTTTTCATTACACTACCAAACATCAAAAAATACTTTTCCAGAATTCACTTTAAAAAAAAAACTACTTTCCAGCAAACAAACGGGCTAAATTAATGTATTTATTTAAAATAATGACAAACGATCACATAGCGTAGGTGGGCTTGAAAATGTATAAAAAACAAATCATGTTTAATTAATAAAGATCATTAATTATTAAATTTGCTAAATTAATGTATTTATTTAAAATAATTAATTTCAATAGTTAATTAAAAACATGTACTGGTTCTTAAGAATTATGGCCCTGGAAATTGGAGACCTGGCTCGTTGATATTATGTGATCATATCTATATATATTGTTTCATGTTTTCAATTATAATTACCACCTTATTTATGTTTTCCTTTCATCTTAGCAGCAGCAGTCTTCTTGCACTTGTGTATCCGAAAGGATTACTTAAAAATCAGTAGCTCTTAGTTTCCAGCTTACATCAATCAAGTCTCGAAACTTAACTTAAATCTTGGGAGACACTAGTAATTACATGAAGTGCTCTGCACGTGATTCGCTTTTTTTTTTTTTTTAATTTAGATAAATAAATTATTAATATAAAAGATTATTTGATAATATATCAAGTTTAATAAAAAAAAAGTAAAAACAATTGGTACGTAGATATCAAAATTAACACGTTTGGTTAGCTGACATCCCTTTTCTGTTGTATTAATTTATATCATTTACCCATTAGTCCAATTCTCACAATAATAGATCAAAGGGAGGTTTCTGTACGTAGTGATACATCAAAATTAAATGCTTTCTTTATGAGAAAATAGTGATGTTACCATAACAATGATTTGGAGAAGAAAAATATAGGAAAGTGAAGGTATGTATCATCAATAATTATAATCTTTTTGCACGTGGGAAGGCCTTCACGTGATGGTTTCAGTGAATCCAGCGAGGACTTTAGGAAAGTGAAGGTATATATCATCAATAATTATTTTTACTGTTGAAAATAAAACGTGTTGATTGTACGTTTTCTACTTTGATAAAAGTACTTTTTAAAGGATAAAATGTTAGTCTATTCAAATTAAAGAAAAAGTGAAATATATGTGAAATTAATAGAGCGCTAATCTACTTCTTAGAAGATAACTGTATATTGTTCTACTTCCATAAATTTCACAGCCAAGACATTTCATGTGAGAATAGCATAAATAATATATTCTGAATACAAAATGGTTGAGCTATTACAAGCGCAGATGGCTATATCAATTTTTGTTTAAAATAAAATATAGTTTAAACAACACCTCAGTACAATACCAATCAAACAAAGTAATATATATATCAACTTGTGGTGGTGCTTTAGCTTTATTAATTTTTCTCTGCTTGACAATGCAAAAGATCGACATAATGTTAACAAAAGATGCTGAATTACGTGAACAAAGACTTGACCATAAATTTTAAAGATGCTTTTTTTACTTCTCAATGTTCACTTTCTGATTGGACCCAGGAAATGTAGGGTAAGCTATCAGCTTTTGGCCTTCATACTGATGCTTTAGCTTTATTAATCTTTCTCTGCTCGACAATACAAAAGATCGACATAGTGGAAACAAAAGATGCTGAACATGAACATAGACTTGATCTTAAATTTTAAAGATACATTATTAATTCTCACTGTTCTTCATGAACATAGACTTTAGCATCTTTTAGGCTAGGAGGCGAGGTGGCTTTGAACTGGTATGAGTCCAAGAGAGGTGAAAGGGCAACTAGTTCTCCACCGATGGTGTGGAAGGAATTTTCTGAGATATTTTTGGAGCGTTTTCTACCTGAAAGTGTGAGGGAAGCTAAATCATACGAGTTTGAGAAGTTGGTTCAGGGTGACTTGATTGTGACAGAGTATGAAGTGGAATTTACGCGGTTGTCCAGATTTGCTGGGTATTTGGTACCGACCGAGGAGAGAAAGATCAAGAGGTTTATTCGGGGTCTTTATAACTACCTATTCAAAGCTATTGGGGCTCATGAGTTTAAGACGTACTCGGCCGTAGTGGATCGTGCCCGAGCTATTGAGGCACGAGAGTTAGAGGATGAATTATCAGTGGGTTCGGTCAAGAGGCCCAAGGTGGCAAATCAATTCTCTTTTCATCAGCGGTCTGATACAGGTCCTAACAGGGGACAGGGAGGCCGGCAATATCCTCATATTTTCGATAATCTCGGTAAGTATTCAATCTTTTCTATTAAGTTTTGAGGACGAAACTTTTATAAGGTGGGGAGATTGTGATGTTTTGTATTAAAAAGATTGGAAAATACAATAAAGCCCTTGGAGGCTTAAAGAGAGGGTATAAATGATTGAAGGGTAGTGTGGTAATTGACCAATAGTTGATAAATATAAATAATAAAAAAAAAATGATCTGATTTGAGAGAAAGAGACTACGGGAGAAGAAGGGAAAGAGGAAGAAGAGAAAAAGGAGAGAAGGAAGAAGGAGAGAAGTAGAGGAAATAAGTAAAAGGTAAGATTTATGGTTTGAAGTGTATAATATGTTAAATTTCGGTTTTGATTAATTTTAGAGTTTTGAAGTTTGTATTTTGAGTTAATTGATGAATTAATTTGAAGGTTAGGAGTTGATTATGGGTATTTGATTAATTAGTTGATTTTGAGAGATTGAATTGAAGGATAATGATTTTGAGTTATGATTTTGTTTAAATGGTGAAATTGTGTTAGAAATCAGGGGATAACAGTAGGTGATCTGTTGAAATTCTGGGTTTGAGGTTGAAGATGACGAAAATTCAGTTTGGTCCCTCAATTTGTGAAATTGCAGTTTAGTCCCCGAACTTTGGAAATTTACAGATTGGTCCCTGGGGCATAAATTGAGGTTCTGAACAGAACTGAGGATGATTTAAGGCAAAATTCCAGTATAATAATATATATTTTCAGTTTGGTCCTCCAATTTGACAAATTACGATTTGACCCCTAAATTTGATAAAATCACATTTTGGACCTTGGGCATAATTCAAGATTCTGGACAAAGATAAGGACGAATTATGGATAAATTTCAGTATGGTTATATATTTACAATTCGGTCCTCAAATTTTGGTAAAATTACGTTTTGGTCCCTGTTTTGGAAAATTGTCGTTTTAGTCCCTAAACTTGGGAGATTAAGCCCGGTTTATTTTATGCATTGGGATCTTTTGTTTTGTTTTTGAGTATATTTCATATATTTATTGTAGGTTCTCCTAACGATCCTTAATAGGATTTTCGGGTCTTTCGTCCTGACATTCCTTTAGTTCATATTTTCCGGGTGAGTGGAATAATCTTTAATATGCATATAATATAAATAAATATGTATGTTGATTATACAATGAGTACAACTAGTAAATTTCTTGAATATTTATATATGTTGCTTTATTTTCCGAGTACTCATTTATTCTTGAATTTGCACTCGCAATCTGAAAGTAAATTCTATTTGATATGATATACGTTTCTTTGATGATTATGTGAATATCTATTATGCCTTGATATGGGACTTTCAGTAACTCCATGCTAACGGAGAATAGTTAGCCTGTGTGCACATAGTATTCTGTTACCTAGCTGGTGAGAGAGGCATCAGCCTGTGGCGATTGATCATCCCACAGTGGTCACCGACGGGTGTCATCTGGTCACCTCGGGTGTCATCTGGTCACCTTCGGGTGTCATCTGATCTCTGACATGTATTCCACTACTTTATGAAACTATGTTTAGTATGTATATGTATATGTATACGTATATGTATATCAAGATAAATCATCTTGCAAATTATTAATATCTGAAATATCTGAAATGTATATTAAATGTTATTCCCTCACTGAGTTGGTTGAACTCACCTCTTATTTTTAATATTATTTCAGGTTCTTAATTTCTGATACTAGTTGGACTTTATTGAGTGTTTCTGCTTCTTCAGTTCTGGTCGGTATGCCTTGCTTGTTCGCGAGGCTTTCCTTTCAGTTTTGATTTGATGTCTTAGACGCTTCACTTTTACCTTATTTTAATTAAGTTTGGATGTAATGAGTATTATGAATTATTATTTTTGTTTTAATAACTATTTTTCTGGTTTTGAATTATATGATATTTCTGAAGATTATGAGACGCTGCGTATTTTTGAATAAATTGTTCTTTTGATATGTCCGTTCTGAGGCTTAGCGTAGGTGAGGTGTCTTTTCGGCACCGCTCCTGCGTTGCCGGTCACGGACCCTGGATTCGGGTCGTGACAAATACTTTCCCGGAATTTACTTTAAAAAAAAAACTACTTTCCAGCAAACAAACGGGCTAAATTAATGTATTTATTTAAAATAATGACAAACGATCACATAGCGTAGGTGGGCTTGAAAATATTGAAAATATATAAAACACAAATCATGTTTAATTAATAAAGATCATTAATTATTAAATTTGCTAAATTAATGTATTTATTTAAAATAATTAATTTCAATAGTTAATTAAAAACATGTACTGGTTCTTAAGAATTATGGCCCTGGAAATTGGAGACCTGGCTAGTTGATATTATGTGATCATATCTATATATATTGTTTCATGTTTTCAATTATAATTACCACCTTATTTATGTTTTCCTTTCATCTTAGCAGCAGCAGTCTTCTTGCACTTGTGTATCCGAAAGGATACTTAAAAATCAGTAGCTCTTAGTTTCCAGCTTACATCAATCAAGTCTCGAAACTTAACTTAAATCTTGGAGACACTAGTAATTACATGAAGTGCTCTGCACGTGATTCGCTTTTTTTTTTTTTTTAATTTAGATAAATAAATTATTAATATAAAAGATTATTTGATAATATATCAAGTTTAATAAAAAAAAAGTAAAAACAATTGGTACGTAGATATCAAAATTAACACGTTTGGTTAGCTGACATCCCTTTTCTGTTGTATTAATTTATATCATTTACCCATTAGTCCAATTCTCACAATAATAGATCAAAGGGAGTTTCTGTACGTAGTGATACATCAAAATTAAATGCTTTCTTTATGAGAAAATAGTGATGTTACCATAACAATGATTTGGAGAAGAAAATATAGGAAGTGAAGGTATGTATCATCAATAATTATAATCTTTTTGCACACGTGGAAGGCCTTCACGTGATGGTTTCAGTGAATCCAGCGAGGACTTTAGGAAAGTGAAGGTATATATCATCAATAATTATTTTTACTGTTGAAAATAAAACGTGTTGATTGTACGTTTTCTACTTTGATAAAAGTACTTTTTAAAGGATAAAATGTTAGTCTATTCAAATTAAAGAAAAAGTGAAATATATGTGAAATTAATAGAGCGCTAATCTACTTCTTAGAAGATAACTGTATATTGTTCTACTTCCATAAATTTCACAGCCAAGACATTTCATGTGAGAATAGCATAAATAATATATTCTGAATACAAAATGGTTGAGCTATTACAAGCGCAGATGGCTATATCAATTTTTGTTTAAAATAAAATATAGTTTAAACAACACCTCAGTACAATACCAATCAAACAAAGTAATATATATATCAACTTGTGGTGGTGCTTTAGCTTTATTAATTTTTCTCTGCTTGACAATGCAAAAGATCGACATAATGTTAACAAAAGATGCTGAATTACGTGAACAAAGACTTGACCATAAATTTTAAAGATGCTTTTTTACTTCTCAATGTTCACTTTCTGATTGGACCCAGGAAATGTAGGGTAAGCTATCAGCTTTTGGCCTTCATACTGATGCTTTAGCTTTATTAATCTTTCTCTGCTCGACAATACAAAAGATCGACATAGTGGAAACAAAAGATGCTGAACATGAATTATCCAAAAACAAAAAGATGCTGAACATGAACATAGAGTTGATCTTAAATTTTAAAGATACATTATTACTTCTCACTGTTCGCTTCATTGGACCCAAGAAATGTACGGTAAGCTATCAGCTTTTGGCCTTATTCGTACCGATGCTTTAGCTTTATTAATCTCTCTCTTCTCGACAGTGCAAAAGATCGACATAATGAAAGCAGAAGATGCTGCACATGAACAAAGACTTGACCATAAATTTTAATGATGCATTATTACTTCAGACTCCATGGTTCCAATCATTTACATTATTATAATTATTTTGTCAACATTAAAAATCAATTCAATCAAAATATTTAATACAAAACAAAATTAAATTAAATGTTCAAAAGATATATTATCCAATAATATAAAATTATTAGTAAAATAAGCATAGAAGAATAAACATATTCATCATATAAACTGAAAAGAAAAGGTAAAATAGATCTCACAGTTCTTGAAATCCAAAGGTTTCCGTGTCCTTGCAACCAAGAAAATGAGTTTAGCCTTGCATGTTTGTTGAAAACCTAATAAAAAAGATGGAAGAATGCATGATTTAGGGTTTCTTAGAGTAGGGGGCATTTTTCTCCTCTTGGGTGGCTGGCCCCCTTCTCTTCTCTCATTCTTTTTATATGCTAGGAAACCCTAATCTCTATTTTATAAAATAGTCCTCCCTTAAATAGACAATTTACATTTAAGTAGTTCAATAACTATTTTCCTAAAAAATAAGAAATATCTTTGCATGAAATCTTCAAGCTTTGACTTAGAGGAGCTACATTGCTGAAATAAAAACTTGGATGTCGGTTTAGATGCTTCGGAACGTAATCTGGACTCGTTTCTTCACGAAACCTATTTGCTGGTAGAATTCAATTGTCATCTTTGAAAATCATATCTCCCTCATATGACATCGTTTTGGCTGAATTGGATTTATAGGCCTTTGAGTCAGGAATCCAAAACAATTGAGTTTGCATCAATTGGACTTTGTAGCTCTAGATATTCAAGTCGGAATGACCAAAGGTCAACACTGGCAGATTGCGAGATTTGACTTTGAAAGCTGCGATTTCCATGCTCTTCCTTATTTTTTGTCTTGCCTTATTTCCAGAAAGGTATGGATGTTAGCTTTTTAATGCCACTGGAATCACTTCATTTCGACCTTTAGAAGCTCACGCTCTGCACAAACATCGACTGAACGTCAAATCTGCCAATTACCTCCAATTTACTCCTTTTTGCATCTTTCATCCAAAAAGTGCCTTCAAAACATAAAACAAAGAATATCAAGGCATTTTATATAAAACATATGCAAAACACTAGTTAAATGTGGGTGAAACTATCGAATAATATGGTTGCATCAAATACCCCCACACTTAGCTCTTGCTCGTCCTCGAGAAAGGATATAAAATCAAATAATTAAAAATAAATCATATGATCAATCTTAATCTCCCATCAATATCAAGATAAGCATTATAAACAAGAACAATCAGAAGGATAAAATAAATTTTCATGAATTTATTTACATGCAAACTTCAAAACTCAATCAATCGTCTGGATTTAAATGAAATCTATGCCATGCCAAAGTGATAGGTCCTCTCATTGATATACACTCCAACACTCATGTGTTTAGGGTTTATGTGTTTAAATCTCTCAAATTCAATCAAGAGTATGTTCTACCATAAGCTTGCTTTTCAATCTCATCTCCATTAGCAACTTATTACAAGTATTACATGAATCAAAAGGTCTTATTTTCCGGTTGTAATGGGGCTGAGGTTAAGGTGAGGTAAAAGAAGTAAAAGGAAAGGTTCAAACCAAAGAAAGTAGAGCATTTTGAAAAATGATACTTCAAACAAGATATTCCATCAAAGCACATAAATTTTCATCTTTAATCACAAATGCTTAACTCCTTTTGATTTCAAGCTCTTTCAACATAAAACCTTAAGAACATAAAGGAATACTTTTTTTTTTTTTTTTTTTTTTTTTTTTTTCTTTGGCAACTTTGCCCATTTTTCATCAAGCATCACTTCTTTCTTTTCATATAATTTCCAACCATAATTCCATAAATATTACAAGTATATGCTCTACTAATCCTTGGCCAGGGGAAAAGAAAACATATATAAAGTTAAGGCTTATACATGGATAAAGCAAAAAAAGATAACCAAGCTCAAAACGGGTTCACTAAGGATAATATGCTTTAGGTTGGCTTTTTGGCTTGAGGGGTTAAAATTCCTAATGCCTTTATCATCTTCATGTATATTGTAATGGAATTAATCTCAATAAGATATGAAGCAAGTTCTAGAGATACTTATCATTGAAAGAATGCACACTCAAAGAATATAATGTTGAAGGCTCAAAAGCTTGCATTGGTATAACACTATAAAGTCAACATGGCATATTCTCAAAGTCAATCCCTAAACCAATTAAACCTTAAAATTTGCATGCATACTCCTTCATTTGATTTATATCTTCATCTATCTCAATTAATTCTCATATATAATACTCATATTCTCAAAAACCAATGGGAGTTAAAAAGATCAAACATAATTTTTTTTTTTTAAGAACAACAAAGAAAATAAAATAAGAAAACCAAAATTCTCTCAATACCCCCACACTTAAAACACAACATTGTCCTCAATGTTGAAATAAAAGCAAAGGAACATAAGAGAATGACAAAATAAAGTAAAATAAAAAAAATAAAAGATAAGGAAAAAGAAAGCAAATCTGATTTTTTTTTTTTTTGTGCTGGGTTGCCTCCCAGTAAGCGCTTTTGTTTTATGTCATTGGCTCGACATGTGCATGCTCATTCTTCATAGATTGGTTCAGCTAACTCTACAGAAGCGGTGAGTTCTGCCGTCCAACCTTCATAGAAAGGTTTCAAACGATGCCCATTGACTTTGAGTATTTGTTGGTTTCTAAACTTGTAATTTCAACTGCACCATAAGGAAAAACATTAGAAACAACAAATGGTCCAATCCAACGAGAGCGTAACTTTCCAGGAAAAAGTTTCAAACGCGAATGATAAAGAAGGACTTTGTCTCCAACATAAACTTTTCTTGTAAGCATTCGGTCATGAAGATTCTTAGTCTTTTCTTTGTAAATCCTTGCATTCTCGTAAGCATCATTTTGAATCTCTTCCACCGTAATTCCAATCTTTTTGGGCACCAAAAGGATAGGCGCCACCCATTCACTATCCGTGATGGGGTAAATGACTCCTGCATCATGAAGGACAATTTGCAAAGCTTGCAAATCCAATGTTGATTCATGCATGTTTTGGGGAACACATATATGCCTTTCCATCTCTTCTATCTTGGTAAAATCATAGTCATGCTCAAAGCTATGCTTAATCCATCTCAATCAAAATCAAAAACTTGCTGCACACACTTATCAACTTGGTCATAACATGTGATAGAATAAACATTGCTATAAGGATATGTCATTGCATCATGAAAATTAAATTCAATTTTTCATCTCCTACCTCCATAGACAAGTATCCTTACCACAATCAATTTTGTGTTGGCAGTTTTCAAGAATGGTCTCCCAAAAATATAGGAGTGTTGTTGATGAATCACAAGAATCATGTTCCATATCAAGAATATAAAAGTCACATGGAATGACCAAACTATCAATCTTGACTAGGACATCTTCTATCACACCAAGTGGGTAAACAAAACTACGATCCGCAAGTTGTATTACAATGCTAGTTTTATTCAAAGGCTCTAGACTAAGAGAATCATAAACATGTTTAGGCATAACACTAATGGATGCACCTAAATCGCATAAAGCACTTTTAAAACTAGCATTACCAATAACACATGGGATAGTAAACGCACCTGGGTCTTTTTGTTTCAAAGGCATATTCTTTTGAACAACAGCAGATACAACTTCACCCATACTTACCGTTTCATGACCTTTCAGTTTGAAAGCTCTCTTGGTAGTACACAACTCCTTCAAGAATTTGGCATACTTGGGAATTTGCTTGATAGCATCAAGCAAAGGAATGTTGAGTTCTACTTTCTTGAAAACCTCTAAAATCTCTTTTTCTTTGTCCTCTTTCTTTGACCTAGAAGAACTCACAGGAAAGGGTGGAATTGTTTTAAAACTGGAATTCATTGAGTGAGGAGTTACCTTTGGAGTGTTGGTCTTTGTTTCAGTTTGTGGAGGAGGATGATGTTCCTTCTTTGTACTCAATTCAGTTTCTATCTCTTCTTCTTCCTCCATCTCAATTTGTTTTGACCTTTTCTCTTCAAGTTCTTTCCCACTTCGCACATGATCGCACTAACATTCTCTATTGGATTCAATGCTTGGGAGGGCAATTTTCCATTCATTTGTGCTTCCAATTTCCCACACTTGAAGCTACTTGCCCCATTTGCTTTTCCAAGTTGTGAATACTTGACCTTGTTTCCTGTTGAAAAGACATGACATTTTGTTGCAAAGTAACAGTATTAGAAGCCAAAGTTTTCATCATCTCACGAAGATCATCATTGGATGACCCCATAACATTGGAGTTTGTATGGAGGGGGTTGTCTTGCTTGATAATTCTGTTGGGGTTGAAATCCATTGGGATGGAATTGTCGGCCTTGATTGCCTTGTTGAGGTTGGTTCCCATACCGTAGGTTAGGATGATCTCTCCATCCAGGATTGTACGTGTGGAAAAAGGATCATACTTACGCTGAGGTTGTCCATTAAATGCTCCATCAATTGCATGAGCTTGTTCAATGTAATCTTCTTGCATTGTTGGGCACATATCTGAAGCATGTCCTTGTGAGCATATGCTACAACTTTCACCTGTACATTCCACAAGCCAAAGAACGCACAAGAGAAGTAAGATCATTAACTTTATTTTCAAGGTTAGAAATACTTACCTCATTTACTCGTTTGTTTGAGAAGTCTCCACGAGTGCCAAATTGTTTCGAGTTGGCTGCCATGTTTGAGATCAATTGGCGTGCAGCCTCGGGTGTCTTATCTACCAATGCCCTCCACTTGCAGCATCAATGATACTACGGTCAGTAGGCATCAATCCTTCATAGAAATATTGAATGAGCAGTTGATCGGGTATTTGATGATGAGGTGATTGAATGCATTGAATACACAGTTGCTCAAATCTTTCCCAATACTCGGAAAGTGTCTCTCCATGAGATTGTGAATCCCACATATTTCTTTCCTTATGTTGGCAACTCGAGATGCTGGGAAATACTTCTCAAGGAAATCTCTTTTCATGCCATTCCAAGTTCCAATTGAACCTGGGAGAATGGAGAAAAAGCCATGCCTTTGCTGCCCCTTTTAAAGAGAAAGGGAAAGCTTTCAACTTAACTGTTCTTCATCAACTCCGTTCGGTTTCATGCCAACATAAACCATATGGAACTCCTTGAGATGAGTATGAGGATCTTCTCCTGCAAGACCATTAAATGTTGGTAGCAAATGTATAAAACCAGATTTGAGCTCAAAGTTTACATTATTGTCAATGTTTATGCACAATGGCTGATTTTCCACGTTAGGAGCAGCAAGCTCCTTGAGTGTTTGTTGTCGTGCATAGCCATGGTGTTGAGGCGAGCTTCCTTTCGTAACCTGCGTAAAGTTTTTTCTATTTCGAGATCTAACTGCACTTGACTTTGATTAGTAGAACGGGTTACTGGCATCATCAAGAAAACTCAAAAGAAACCAACACAAGAGATCGAAAACAATGCAAATTGTACGAAAATTACGTTAGAAAACTAAAACTCCTAAAAACCCTAGAAAAGAGTAGAATTTGGCCTCGATAGAGTGGGGCTAGTGGTCACCACTAGTCTGTTTAGAACGTCGTTTCCCTTCAAGAAACAAAGGCGAAACCTAATTCCACCAAAAATCTGTTTCAACAGTACCGCTGCCGCAAGTGAACAGTACTGCCGCAAGCAAAAATTCTGTTTTTTTTTTCAGAAATATAAATAACAATCACAACAACTAAAAATAACAGTAAAAGCACAAGAATCAACTAAAATTACTTCCCCATCAGCGGCGCCAAAATTTGTTGCGATGTCGCAGTCGCACAAATTAATTACCCTAGCTTAAAACACAACACACAAGATAGTATAGAGCAAGCAAGGGGTCGATCCCACGAGGAAGATTCAAGTCAGATTTTTATGCTAGATGATATGCAATTTGGGGGGGGTTTGGATGTTATATAGGCTAAAGCAAAATAAAACAGAAAACTATCAAATGAAATTTAATAAAATCAGAAAATTATCAAGAGAACAAACCTTGGTCGCAAGCACACATCCACCTATAGAAATCAGAACTGATCCTTGAAACGAAATTCCAGTTTATATTCTGAATTTTTATCTTTTCTTAATGTTGGTTAATTAACGGATCCGCCGTATAACTAACCCTAACCAACAAATAATCACAGTGTCCGCACTAATGATTTAATCCAATGGCAGCCTTAAGATGTAGATAAATTCATTAATCTTAACAACTAAGTTGTCTGCTTATGTTGCTTTGATCGAATGTTCTCCCTAAGATTAATAACGTAGATCCGCTACAATTATTAAACTCAGTTGCTTCACAAGTTCATATACCATTACTCCGGTTTTGATATCAAACTTAGCAATAAATTGTCTACAATAATAACTTAGAGTCCGCTCTAGCAATTAAAATAAACAATCATAGGAAAAATAAGCATAGGAGAAAACAAACATATTCATCATATAAACTGAAAAGAAAGGTAAAATAGATCTCACAGTTCTTGAAATCCGAAGGTTTCCGTGTCCTTGCAACCAAGAAAATGAGTTTAGCCTTGCATGTTTGTTGAACAACTAATCAAAAAGATGGAAGAATGCATGATTTAGGGTTTCTTAGAGTAGGGGGGCGTTTTTCTCCTCTTGGGTGGCTGACCCCCTTCTCTTCTCTCATTCTTTTTATATGCTAGGAAACCCTAATATCTATTTTACAAAATAGTCCTCCCTTAAGTAGACAATTTACATTTAAGTAGTTCAATAACTATTTTCCTAAAAAATAAGAAATATCTTTGCATGAAATCTTCAAGCTTTGACTTAGAGGAGCTACATTGCTGAAATAAAAACTTGGATGTCGGTTTAGATGCTTCAGAATGTAATCTGGACTCGTTTCTTCACGAAACCTATTTGCTGGCATAATTCAGTTGTCATTTTTGAAAAATCATATCTTTCCTTGTTTACAAAGGCTGGCCGCCCCCCTCTTCCACTTTCAAAGCCTCAGCCACGACCTCTCTCCTTCTCAAAGACAACCGATCTTCCCCCATCTTTTCTCATCTTCAAGTCGCCATCCTCCATCTCCCCCCACGAGTTCGCCTCTCTCGTTGCCCCTCCATTTTCCCCTCATCCCTCTCCTGGTTGTAACCAAAACAGAACAAACCAGGTCTCCATCTCCCCCAGCCGTCACCCAACACTCTTTGCCTCAACACAGCCAACAACTCTTCTTTCTTCAACCGACCTTCAAGAATGCCCACAGTAGCCAGCCACTTCCCTCTCTTGGCTGCAACAGGCCAGCCTCTCCCTCAATAGTAACAACCCAGCTTCAACAGTACCCCACAGACTAGCCCCCCGGCCGCACACCACAGAGCCGTCTTCCTCGTCTCCACCGACCAGCTCTCCTTTGCACAGACCGGCCACGACAACTGCATAGCCGTCGAAGACAAACCCATAACAAACCGACCTGCCTGAAATATAGAAGGGAGGAGGCAGAGAAACGGGGCAGATCTCAAAAGAAACAACCGAAGCAGATTTAAAAAATAAAGGAAATAAAAACTAAAATCAATTGCCTGTTGTGTTTTTGTTTGTTTTGCAGGTCACCATCCGTATAGGGAGACAGAGAAGAGGAAGAGGTTTCCGATCCACCGGTTTCTGCCACCATCATCGGCGGCGGCGCGTGGATTGGTGGTGGCGCATGAAACAACATGCCGCCACTGTTCCAGCAGCTCCAGAAGTCGGCATGACACTATTCCGGGTTATTTTGGGTCAATTTGTAATTTTCAAATTATTTAATGTAATATTTGTTTAGTTTTGAGTTTTTATAATTTGTATTTTGTAAATGTGGAAGCAAAAAAGAAGGAAAAGAAAAGAAAAGAAACAAAAATATAGTAAAAGTGAATGTGTGTTTGTATTTGTTTTATTATATATATATATATATATTTATGATAAAATCGCAAAGGCAAAAGAATAATTTAATATTTTAATTTGCTCACGGTCCAGAATTATTAACTTATACGTAAGTTGTATTTCTAATATCCGATGAAAAGATAAAATTTTAAAACTTCTTTAACACGTCAAAGCCACGAAGCAACTTACTTCAGGTAGGGTGCGTTAAGGGTGCTAATACTTTCCCTAACTATAACCAGTCCCTTACCTGCGAATCTTTGACAAGACCAGTACATCTGGTTTCCTAGTAGCCTTCAATAAATTACTAGGTGGCGACTTCCAATCAATCAAAGCAAATCGCATAACAAAAAAATTGCCAGCCGACGCCGCGCGGGTGACGTGCGACACCATCAATGCGTTAAATTTATTAGTTTCATTTCTTGCTTAAATACACTTCTTATCAATTCTAACCCATATATAATCAGGTCGATTGTCTACTTTTATCTTAAATTTTATCTTAAATATTAGAAGATCTTAGTGGGATTTAATAATAATTTCATCGTTGTTGGAAATTGCAGCTTATTTTGACACTTCTTTAGCAACTTTCAGTGCTTTAATTTTGTTAATTTCAATTGCACATGGCTTTTGTTCATTTCAATTATGCATTTTTTCTGTCATCATTGGTAACTTTCGAAAAGAAGTCTTCTTCTTTAGTCGCAATACCAATACTTATCAGCCTCAAGTTCCCACCTTGACGTAGTGGGATGATTTCATTAATTTAAACCTTGTTTCTTTGCTTTGCTGAAATGTAATTTTTTTTTTGAAAAGTTGTTTACATAGAAAGTGAAATTAATATTTAATAAATAAAAAAAATAAAGACTAAATCTGATATTTAATAAACTTTAATTAACAAAAGAATAACAGAAAAATAAATAACAATAAAAATAATAAGGATTAAAATTAATATAAATATCAAATAAAATCAAGTTTTAAGGGATAAAATTAAAATAAAAATCAAAATAAAATATATAACAATCAAAATATTAAAGAGTAAATTTGATATAATCAATAAATAATAAAATATTTTTTAATTTTTCGAAAATACTTTTTATTTAACAAAAAAAAAATACTTTACTGAGAACGACCAAAAACAGGGCTTAAAGATAACTTTTTATTATTTTACAATTGGAATTTTGTTTGTCACTTGTGCAGGAATGTTTTATCCATGTGTTATTATAAGTACAAGCACAAGCTGTGGCATACACATACACACCACCACTAGAAACGCTTCTTAGAGGGTAGAGTTATGACGAAACCATTGGGTTCTGAACGGTCAGTAATGCTCATCAGCAGACTCTTACTTCTCAACTTTCTTCTTCTCTGGCAACCTGGCACCGGGACGACTACTTTTGATGATAGCATCAAAGAAGTCATAAACAATGGAACACTTCCAGGTGATGAAGGTACAAATCAATAATTACCTTATTCATTCAAAGATATATCAATACATGTTTAGTTTAATTACTAATCGATGTGGGATAGGGTGAAAGCATGCAGATACAAGGCCATTGAAATTATCATGAATTAATTGATTACGAAAGAAAAGCTATTCGAATATGAAGAGTTCTTTTGCAGCATAAATATAGGTCCTTTTGCGCATTAACTAATTTGAAAAGATATCTCATGAAAACATTGTATTAGTCATTTATTTAGTAAATAAAAAATATATATATGCAAGTGCAATAACATAGTTGAGTCTCATTTAATTTACTAGTTTCATTTCTTGCTTAAACACACTTCTTATCCATTCTAACCCGTACATGTAAGTATATAATAAGGTCGATTGAGTACTTTTATCTTAATTATCAGAAGGTCTTAGTGGGACTTAATAAGAATTTTTTTTCGGCAGTATTTGCTCTTCGACTCCTTTCACAGACTTTGCAGTTATCTTCCATACAGTTATCTCTGTCATCTTCCCCACAGTTATCGCTGTCGTATCCTATTTGTTCTGACAACCAGGATGCCGAGATCAAATGTGGTTCCACTGACAACACCACCAAAAATGGATCGTTTGGTTGGGTCACTGAAATGTATGTATAAAACTTGATAGATTCAAATTCTGATTGTCTCGATTTGAATTACTTCAATTTCTTTGACAGAAACTTGCCAGGAAAAAAGCTGGATGGATATATTCACTATTCAATTGGTCACTTCAAAAACTTGGAAACACTGTAAGTATCGTAACTCCATATACATTTCTCTTTTCAGTATTGAATCTACAGTGGTCACCATTGATGAAAATGAGGTTTGATCATATTGCCCACGACAGTAATCTTTACTATAATCAGCTTTCTGGTGGGATTCCTTCAACGCTGGGGCAATTACAGCATCTCAAGTATTTGTATGTTAAAGCTTGGATTCCTTGTTCTTTATATATAAATGATGGCATGCATAGGCTCTTCTTATTTCTAAATAATGGTAAAATATTGACTTTGTGCAAAACTTCAGGGACCTTTCAAGCAATTCGTTGACCGGTTCTATACCTTCAAGCCTGACAAAGTTGCAGAATCTGGAATTTCTGTAAGTCTTCCAGTTTAATTTGGGTTTATAATTTAGTTTGCTCAGTTTTGAATCGCATTAAACTTATCCATTTCATCATAAATATATGCAAATTAGAATTCCATAAAATTATTTTAAGGATTTTATATCTAACATATTTCTATCACGCTTGCTAATTCTTGCCGAAGTCATATTTTTAAAGACAATTAATAATTAATAACTAATTCTAAATTGATTTGAAATTGTAACAAACGAACCTTTTTAATATTTTTTCTTTGTGTTTGGCTTTTGTGTGATATTATGTTTTTTTGCTACATTAACAACTTTTATCATCTGTTGAAAGTAATATAAACTCTTTTTTAGATCAATTTAGAGTTTTGCTACATTGTGATATTATGTTTTGCTCTTCAATTGAAAAAACAATATATATAAAATAAATGGTGTTGAAATTCCTTAGAAAAGATAGTAGATAACCCTTCTAATGATGACTGAATTGTAGCACGCTCTGCTTCATTGTAAATCTAGCAGATTCTATTTAATAATATCTCAAGTTAATTAATTAAAAATAAATAAATATAAGGTATTGGTGAATTGTGCACTAATTAAGCTTAAATAACTTTAGCTTATTAAGAAATGATTATTTATCAATTATTTATATAATACAAAGGCATTGAGATTATAATTTTTTTTCTAAAATAACTTGTAGATTATATATAAAAAAAAAACTGCGTAAAATTTCAGAAGGAATGTCTATCAATATTCGTGAAATATAGAAAACTTCAGAAAGACCTTTTCTACACCACAATTGATAAAAGTTCCATTGATACAAATATAGAATTGAATCTGTTGATGATATTAACTGAAAGTTTTTATCTTCCGGGATATGTATCATGAATCAGGTATCTTACCAGAAACGATCTTGATGGCACCATCCCTTCGAATCTGAAGGGTCTACAATCGCTTCGTATATTGTAAGTCAATGGTATATTTGCAAGATATTTTTTTATTTTATATATTCATATATATATTCATTCTGTTATCTGTGTTGAAAATCAGGGATCTTTCCCAGAATAAATTGACTGGGCCAATACCAGACAGCATACGATATTGTCAAAACTTGACAGCGATGTAAGTGTTTCTTTTTAGAGATTAAAACAGTCTTGCATCTAAATATGGACAGCTTAATTCTTAATCAAATACCTGTACATCTTCCTGTCACAGCTATGCCGACCGCAACTTCCTCAGTGGTACTATAAACGAAAATTTGGGCACACTCTATTCACTTCGATCTCTGTAAGTTATATTCATTATACTTCAAATAATATAACCATAAATTCACTCAACACACACCATAACGAGGTAATTTCCATAGTTATTTGAAGGAATTATAATTATAGTGCTTTTAAATTTATAAACTATTCAATATTTTTATTCATTATATTATAATAATTTATGTTATCACTCAGTTACGTAATTAATTATCTCGTAATTATGCTAGTTATTATATTAGTGTAGATCATGTTTTTACCTTAAAAAAGTTATAAACAATTGAGTATAATTTCAAATAAAAGTTATTTGTGACCGAGATCGAGAAGAAAAAACATATTCACTCTTGTTACGTTATAAATACTATTTTTATTTGTTATCTTAAAATAATGTAATAGTAATGTCTTGAAGTAGACACAAGATAGGAGCACGTGATAAGGACAGCAAGCCCAACAGGGATTATAATTACCATTGTCTTAAATGAAAGGAACAAACAACAACCAATAAACATGGCCACACGGCCGAGATTCCGAAATTATTATAAAAAATACAATGTTCAATACCATTTATTTATTTATTTTGATTATTATTTATAAATTTTTTAATTAATAATTATATAAATCAACAATAACATATGGTTCTCAGTTATTGCATAGTTTAGTTATTCACTGCTCCTTTCATTCTACATGATATTTGCGTCTTATAAATTATATCATTCGATTTGCAGGGGTCTTTATTATAACTCGTTGTCAGGCCGTATTCCAAAAGAATTAGGAAAACTGTCTGCACTCCAGTATTTGTGCGAAAAACTTACTCACCACTTCTTTTAGTCTTTATTTCATGAGTATTATAAATTTATCTACTTATTTGTCTGTTTCTCTGGAGAAAAAGGGCCCTGGATGACAATGATCTTCAAGGTACACTTCCGGAGGAGCTGGGAAATTTAACCAACCTTCAAACCCTGTAATTTTCTTCTTTTTCTTTTGTCATTTTGATCATGGAGAGTCGAACTTGATTTTACTTTAGATGAGGCCCCATGTAAAATTTTGAAACATATAGCAACCTATGTAGCACTACCAATAACCTAGAACTTAATTTCTTGTAGATACTTGACAGCGAATAATTTTACTGGGACAATTCCTACGACATATCAGCATCTGACCAATCTTCAAACGTTGTGAGTTTCTTGCTTTTATTTTCTCTTGCAATTTAATTGTTCGGTGTCATATAATTAAAGGAACCATTTGGGTCAATGCAGTGCGGTAGGTGGAAACAATTTGTCTGGTCCGATACCTGGTTATATTGGAAAATGGGTGAAACTCACCACTCTGTAAGTTATTATTATTTTTTTTCTATAAAACATAGTCAAGTTAAATGTTATAATCTATTGAGGATTTAATTAAACTTATGAAGCAAAACAATTTGGTGCATTGAGCTGACTGTTGCATTGTGTACTTGTCAGGGTCCTGATAGGAAATAATTTTGAAGGGAATCTGCCTGCAGAAACTTTTAATCTGAAATATTTACAGACATTGTATGTGTAATCATGTTATTTTATTTTAATGTGGAGATAGACATGAAACATGTCGTTTTCTTATTAATGAGTTATAAAGTGTCGTTCAATGATTCCAGGTGGGTGAGTGATGTAAACAATCCCGGAATATCTTTCCCTAAAGAAGGCATATCGGAACCTAAATATCTGTCTTCTGTGTGAGTGTTTTTCTTCATATTTATGGGATTATATAATTTGCGAAAAATCTAGATTAATGTAAATGAATTTACTCGAAAATCTTTAGACGTTTAGTTTTCCAAGTAGATAAGCACTTTCATTGACACAATATCCTTGGAATTTTATTTCGTATGAAATTATTATTATAAAGATGTTTTCCACCATGCTTCTGTTCTGCCAATTTCTATCGTTGTGTAATATTATAAAGAAACTATTTGATAATGTCTTACATTTTATTTATTTAGTTTATCATGTTAATTAACTAATGACTTTAATATTAAGAATGTTTTTCCATTAACTCTATCATGTTTAAAATTGATGAAAAACATCGAGAAAATGGAAGTTGTTAATCTACAGTCTCTTACTTCTTCAATTGTTCCTGCAGGGTTCTGAGAAATTGCAATATTAATGGTCCAATACCCGAATACATTGGCAAGTGGCCTCAGTTATCATATCTGTACGTTTACCTTTTACGAAATCTCCAGTAATTGTTCAATATATCTTAGGTAGTCTACACCAACTGGTTGAAACTCCATCGTGTAAATAACTCAACAATCATGTCTATACATTGATCTCATTCGTTCTTTCTTTTAACTTTGATCGACATTACCAATTAAGTCTCGGGTTTTCAATTTTGGGTAATATATATTCGATGCGTTTCGCTTTGGCTCGCAGTGATTTGAGCTTCAACAACTTAACTGGCAGCATTCCAGAAACATTTCCGAAACTGACAAAGTTGTATGTGCTTAAGTTGTTTATATTTATATAATATAATGTATAGCTGGAGAACACTGTTGCTGATGAGTTGGTGTTTCTTGCTTAGATTTTTAACAAGAAACATGCTTACTGGGGAGCTTCCTTCATGGATCACAAATAATCCGAAGAAATTGACAGTGTAAGACATAACTTATCTGCAACTGTCTACAAAACTTCTTTTGAGAAACTTTTGAATATCACTCCTTTATCCGTGTCGAAACTAAGATATTGATGATTTTCTCTCTGTCTATTTTTAGGACTTTATCGAACAATTTCAACTTTTGGATTACCTTACAAAATTGTCCTGATGCTATATTAATGTTCTGTGGTTATGCCTCTTTATTATGTTCTCCTGACCATTGTATAAAGACTATTTTAATTATATTAAGCCTCAAGCTAGAATATTTCTCAAACAAGAAGATTCAACTAACTGAAAACACTAAATCATATCAATCATATATACATACATATACAAGGTATTGAGATTTTTGAACAACAACTCAACCTGAATATACTGTAATTATGGAGTTTTAAATCATGTATGTACTCAACTCACAATATTAAAAACCAAAAGAAAGTTTCCATGAAAGACAAAAGATGCAAACACACATGCTTTATGAATTTTAATTAAAACATATTTATATTAATTACTCACAGTTATATAACAAGTATGTAAACCGCAATCTTCAACAAATTTCTTATAAAGAAATGGTATACAAGGCTTCTCAAATGTCTAAACACATTTCTATACATAATAGAATTAATTTCAAATTCAAATGGAAACAATAAAACATGATAACAAACCATCAATAAATCTCATTTCTTTATTAAAACCTATCTAAAAACTGTTATTTACAACCAAGGACTAAACTATATTTTTTTTAGAACTCAAGAGCAAAATCATAACTTTTAATAATAAAAAATTAGGGACTGAATTGTAATTCCTCCATCTTCAACCCCAAAATAGATTTTCTGGAATTTCAACATGATTCTTTCTATACAATTCTTCAATAATTCCCAATTTTATTCCTAATATTAAAGTTATTTAAAGTTTTTTAATCAAAATTGATCAAAACACACAAGCAAAATCCCATATCAATTCATTTCTATATATTCTATTTCAATATGTATTTATACAAATATATATTATTCTACACATGAATTACTTCAAATATAACATCACATAAACTTTAATTTTTCATTAAATTTATTATAAACAAAAGGCCTAAACCAATACCATAAATCAAATAGAAAGGGATTAAAAAAACCTTACTCAAGAGTTAAATGATTAATATATGATGAATTTTGAGATAGGGTTTGAAGAAATTTTTATGCAAATGAAAGGGAGAAAAAACTATCGGTTATAGGGAAGAAAATTCACTAGAAAGAAGAAAGTTTAAATGGAGGTGTTGACATCACCCCCCCTCCACACACACACACATATATATCGCGCTAGAATAACAAAGTTAGGCAACTTGAGCTAGGGTTAAATGCCAACAAAAACCTACATATATGGGCTAGCACATAAAATATAATCCTTTCATTAAAGAGACAACAAATGGTGGTTAGTATTGAATAAGTGGCATGCAAGGAAGGTGACATGTTAAGAAAGTTAATTTTGATGAATTATTAACTGAGGAAAAATTATGAAAACAATTTAGGGAGTAGTTAAATTCTGCAAGCTTCATTTTTATGAATTATTAATTTGCAGGGATCTTTCTTACAATAACTTCACCGTGCCATGTAAAAATATAACATGCTTCGGACAGCAAACTGTAACCATGTAAGGGGACGAACCAAACTCCTTTCCATTTTGCTTTCTGTTACAAATTTATTGACTTTAATGAATCACTCCTGAAGGTTCTCATTGATTTTTTTATTTTTTGTCTAATTTCATGATCTTGCTCCTTTTCAGTCACCCGACAAGGTATGTGATCCCATCATTTTCTGCAATAAGAGTGATCTTGAAGTATGGCTAACAAATTTCTGTGTTAATTCTTAGGTCTTTCATAGATGACATGAAGAGGGAAAAATGTCATCGAAAGCGTATGTTCATTCTTTTGAAATCTAAATGCATTTGGGATTCCTTATCTAACCTTAATGTTTCAACCACTAGTAATACACTTACTGAAATCGTATTACCCACAGCGTATTACCACCAAATACACTAGTAGTCATTTTCCATTTGTAAGGAGTTTGTTTTTCAAAAAATAAAAATAAATAAAAAACTCTCCTAAATATTTTCCAAGTGCATTCAGGCATAGGCGCGCGCACATACCTAAATTATTAGATAGAGAATTTCTATCTTCTAATTATATTGCTGATTTTCTCATTGGAAACAATCATGTTTGTACTGAAAATAAGTTTTCCTGCAGATAATTCCCTGTTTATAAATAGTGGTGGTGAGGAAGTATATTACGGAAAGGATCATTATCATAACGATACCTCCATATCAAGTTTTAATCTTAGTCTATCTGATGATTGGGCTTATAGCTATGCTGGGGACTACCTCAACACAGATAACTTCAATGCCAGTGCTTTAGTAAGGAACTTGACATGTGAAATTACTAGCGCTAAGGCAAAATAGATAACAATTTTCGCCTTGCTCCCGTCTCTCTAACGTATTATGGCCTCTGCTTGCGTAAAGGCGAGTACATTGTGACACTTTATTTTGCTGAAGCATTATATTCTAAGAGTGAAGATTACAGCACATCAGGAAAACGAGTGTTTGATATATATATTCAGGTAAGTATTAACTTGTCAGAATCCTTATTTATGTACTAATGTCACACACTTAAGAAAGTCTTGATTGTAGGGAACGAATAGAAGGAAAGATGTCAACATAAAGGAAATCCCTGGAAAGAACATGAAGGAAAACAGCTAGAATTCCCGGTTAAAATAAATCATGGTTCGTTAGAGATCCAGCTCTTCTGGGCTGGCAAAGGATCTATATACGGACCAGCTCTCAACGGACCTCTCATATCAGCCGTTTCCATCACTCGTGGTAGAAAGCACAACTTCAATATTTTTATTTTTTTCTAATAAAACCCAGGATTCTGTTGCTGACTTCATTCTCAGTGTGAGAATAGTTTATTGCTTGGCTGACAACCATTGTTTTCTGTATGTTTCTCAAGTTCCAAGAAAACTGCATGGTTGGGAAATTGCGTTGATTGTAGGATGCTGTATTTTGTTTCTGCTGCTGTTGCTGGCCTTCATGTGGAGAATGGGCTGGATAGGTGACAGAGAATTGCGAGGTAAGCACTTTTTTCTCTATCTGGATAATTCTTACCATAATTGTGGTTCAATTCACTTGACTCATGTGTCATTGGAATATGTAGAAACCAAAGTCCAGATTGGAGAAAGAACTTTCACCCTTAAACAGATCATTCGTGCAACAAAAAAATTTAGCCCCAAGATGCAGCTTGGTAGCGGACGTTCAGGGATAGTATACAGGGTAAAAAAAGAATTTTACTTGTTCCTTAATTTTTGCCTTTGGAAGAATAACTTTTATGCTATTTAACCTTTCATCATTTTGATTTCACATGCCTGCAGGCTGAATTACCAGATCTGACTGTGGCAGTGAAGAAGATATTCACTCATTCAAAAGCAGTAGATGAAATAGGAAGTGAAGTTTATGCCAGGAAGGCCTTGGACTTGAAACATGAAAACCTTGTTAATTTGATTGCTAGTTATTCCAGAAGGCACCTAATTTTGCTCATCTACGAATATATGGAACATGGCTCCCTTGGACAAGTTTTATTTGGTAATTTTCCTATCTCTCGGTCTCAATCTAATTTGGCATTTACAAATTTTGCTAACCAACTTGGACAAGTCTCATTGCTCCACTTAATAATTAATATTTTAGTTCAAAAACCTCTATTTTCTTAGAAATTTTACTAGCTAGAAATTAAAACGGTACTTCTAAGTAATGCACGAGGCTCCAATTTATATAGTTTACTCCTTAGGTTCCATTAAAATGGGGTAATTTATACACCTAATCCAAGAGCAACGAAAACCGAGCTACGTGCAAGGCAATGAACTCTTAGTTTTATCTTTACCTTTGATATATTAAATGTTTTTGGATTTATTTACACACGCGCGCGCGCTAGAACTAATAAAAGTGAGGTGTTTATATACAAAGTCATGGTCCATCGAGAAAAACTTCCAAGTTAATGATAGTGTTCTTTTAAATATTCAAGCCTTGCGTGCAGCCTATATACCGATCTAAGTGACTTTACGATGGCTGGTGTGTTAATTTTTAAAGTTTATATTGTTTTATGTTCACCTTTTATTTTCTCTGCACAACATTATCCCTAGTTTGTAGTTTATCTTTTAAGTTATCCCTAGTTTTTTAAGATTGTCAACCCCTTGGTTCTAATCAAAAGACCTTAACCTTACAGTGATCCTTAATCAACCATTTTTTCAAAATCAGAACATAGGAGACTGCAGACTATTGACTTGGGGATTTGCAGGTTCAAATCCCACTGTGCAAATTGATTGGCAGAAAAGATTTATAATCTGCAGGGGAATAGCGAAGGGTTTGAAGTATCTTCACGAAAGGAATCCACCAATAATTCACAGAAACATAAAAGCCAATAATATTCTGCTTGATGCAAGTTGTAATCCGAAAATATCAGATTTTGGATTGGCAAAGCTTTATGAAGAGGAGAATCCATATATTGCGATTGGAGCAGGAGGAGATCTGTAAGTAAACATTGACTTTACAATTTTATTTGGAGAAAATTGGGTTCCTATTTAATCTATCATTTCGTTGCTGTTGCAGTCTATACATGTCACCAGAGTATGCAACCCGGAAGAGCCATGACCGTGAAAGTCGACGTCTACAGTTTTGGGATCCTTCTCCTTGAAATCGTTAGTGGGAGAAATAATGCTGACTACAGAGCAAACCAAGAAACTGTTTTTCTTCTAGATACGGTAAGAGCTAGATAACTGTTATTCTTAATTAACATTCTTTAGCAAAAAATGATCAAATAAGCTTACTAGACGTTTGATTTTTTACGAGGAACAAGACGATAATGTGAAGATATCAATTTAATAATTTACTGTTTTTGTTACGAAAGAAAGGTTCAAAATCAAAACCTTTTTGATAAAATGAGGTAATTTATATATATCAATTAAGCTAGCATGTTATTCATTCTGATATTATATAAATCGAAGTTTTTTCCCCATACAACAATACTTCAATTTTGGGTCTCATGAGATACTAACCCTCAAATGATTGGTATTACTTGAATAACTAATCCAAAAACAATATTTTGAGATAACTAGTATATAGATATGATATTCCTTTTGGACATATTTCTTTTAAGTTCAAACAATTGCAGGCTGGTAATTTAAATGCGCGGGGAAGGCTAGGAGACTTAGTTGACCCAAGCTTGCGCACTTATGACTGGGACCAAGCGAAAATTGTCCTGAACTTGGCAATGCTGTGCACCGATCAATCACCTTCTCTCAGGCCTACAATGTCTCAAGTAGTGGCTGTACTTGAAGGCGAAAAAACTCTCGAGGATCTCTCTAGAGATATCGCTCCCTCGACATGATTTGAATCTCTCCTGCTTCACCGGATGGTCAGTGTGTGTGTATCTTGTGTGGTTTGCCGGTTTCTCCATATCTATTGAAATTTCTTCTTTTTTTTTTCTTTGGTTTCTTTTCCTTATCCACCTTTTGATTTAAATCTTCCTGATAAATTAAGATTGAAGGAAAAATATGTACTGTTTTTTATGGAATTATGGCCCTGGAGATTGCAGACCTCGTTTGTTATGTGACATCTATATATATGTTTGATGTTGTCAATTATTCTCACTCTATGAATGTTTTCCTTACATTTTAGCATATGCAGTACTCTTCATCGTAATTTATTTATTATTGCTATTGGTGTCATATTCTATATACAAAACATTTTTATAGCTTTAAAAGTTTGCACTTAATAAATGTCAGTAGAGCAAGAAAGGTCCCACAAGAGAAAAAAAATTAAGGACTTCTTCACCACTTATTCACCACTTATTCACCAAAGGCAGCACATGAAATACATACTAGCTCAATAATTTCAAACATATGTTCGAACTAACACAGGAAAGGGAGTTCCTAGGAACCAAAGAAAAGGTAGGATTTATATTTCCAAACTTGATAAGAATATATGCATTTAACCCTAAAACATTGCACAAGTTTTATTTTACAAAAAAATCTCCTCACTTTGAACAGCCAGTGGGTAATTTGGCTCAACATTTCTATGATGTTGTAACTATTACTGAGAGAATAGGAATAAGCAATAAGAATAGGAAGAGCGTTAGAGCCTACTGAGAAGAAAAGCTTTACTAGGAAAAAGAAGGATTCTAAGGTGAACAGAGTGGAAGAAGGATATAAGGGTAAGAAAAAAAATTACAATCACTATAGCTTTTAAATACCTACCCAACAAGTTGCAAGTATAAACTTCACTAAATCTTTCTCGACCAACCAACAACACCAACCAAATGACCAACAAAGTAACCATATTGTTAATCCTCCAAAAAGAAATTTTCAAAGAACCCAAAAATGATTGCCACCATTGTCGCACGTGTGCGGCGTCGCGGCGAAAATTACATTGTTTGTTTTCTATTTTTTATCTACAATGTAAATCTATCTATATCTATTTGGAAAATATGGGGAGACAAGAAATTCTTGTCGTTTATTGGTAGAAAATGGAATGGGAGTCGCCACCTAGTATTTTGGTTACGAGGAACCCTAACTGGTCTCAGAGATCGGGTACGGGGATTGGTTGCGTAAAGGGAAGGTATTAGCACCCCAAATACGCCCTACCTAAGGTAAGTTGCATTGTTTTATTGTCTGATAAAATCTAAGGTCTTTTCGTGTTTTCCTAGTGGTTGGTATATGGTTCAAGAAAAGTCCTCATCGGTAAGGAGATCCTTATCTTAATGGGTAATTCTGACGTTAACAACATAATTTAATATTCGGAATACGTCTTACGTATAAGATCGTAACCCCAAATACTAAAATAAAACACAATAATTGTTTTGGAATTTTTGAAATATTGACCTAGTTCTCATGGCTTGAATAAACTGGTTATTAAAGCCAAAATGCATGCTAATACATATATTGTTTTGAAATTTTCTTTGATGTGTGAAAATATGATGTTGTAATATTTATATATATATATTGGAGAGACTAGGCCGTATTTTAAAACAAAAAACATTTTTTTTAATTATGTATTTTTTTTTATGTAAATCGGGTATTTTAATACTGGATTTGTATCCTTATGGTATAAAAATACAACCCAATATTAATCCACTTTAATAAAAATATGCAGGAAAAATCAACAATATTTTTAAGGATATTTTAGAATTTTTTGAAAGCAAAAACATTTTTTATTTTGAAAATCTTTGATATTTTGACGAAAACCGAGTATTTAAATACTGAATTTATATCTTTACGATATAAAAATACAAACCAACATTAAGCCATTTTGACAAAAATATGCAGGAAAATCAACAATATTTTTTTTTAAAAATTTTCAGAATTGTTTTTTATAATATATATACACACATATATAATATAATATATAATGTGGGCTGGGCCGACCCAAATAAATGGGCCAGGCTCAGCCAACATGTTTTGGGCCGATCTCGGCCCATAAAGGGATCGGGCCGACCTCGGCCCATTCAATCTTCCTTTTCGTCTGGGCCAGACCCGACCCAGAATGCATGGCTGGGCCAGAATCAGTCTGGCCCAGCGCAAGAAACCCATTGGGAGGGGAATTATTTTCCCCTCCCCTCCTACTGCATGCAGAACGATTCTGCATGCAGGAGGAAAACGCACGGTGAAGACAAAAACAGGGAGAAGACTTTACCTGGCGTGGAGGCTGCAGTTGCTGGTGGTGCTGCGGTGGAGGCCAGTGGCGAACGTGGCTCACGGACGGCGGCTCCAAGCACCGGTGTTGCTGCTCAACCGGCGGAGAGAGAGATTTCTCCTCTTCCCCTCTCCTCTTTTTTTTTCTTTTTTCGGTGGTTCTCTTTATTCCTTCCTTTCTCTTTATTCTCGGTTGGTTTTTTTTCTTTTTTCTGTTTTTGGTTTGCTTCTTCTCTTCCCTCTCTCTCGTTCGTTCTCTCTCTTCTCCTCTCTCTATTCCCTTCGGTCTCTTTTTCTTTTTTCTTTTTTTGTTCTCTATTTATAAGAGAGAAAGGGAGCTAGGCCCTTTATCAATGCGCCTGGGGAGCGGGTTTCGCGTCAGCTGGTCGGCCACCACCCGCGACAGCAAGGCGCTGCTCCCTTGCTTTCAGCAGGGCGAGCGGTCGGTGGTCGGCCAGGGACTTCGGTCGGTGGTCCAAGGTGTGGGGCTTCGGGTCGGTGGGCTCGAGGAGAGAGAGGCGGGAAGATTAAAAGAAAGAAAAAACAAGGTTTTCTTCTTTCTGTTGCAGGTTCGGGGGGGGGTGAAGAAGAAAGAGGAACAGTGTCATTCAAAACGACACCGTTCCGGTCTCTCTCTTTTTTTTTTGTTTTTTTTTCTAAAACATGAAACGACGTCGTTTTGGACAAAACACACCATTTCATTAAAATAGGGCGCCAGAACGCGCCAAATTTCAAATCAGCCCTCAATCATCTTTTGTTCATTTCAATTGCACCCCTGCCAATTTCAGTCTCCGCCCCTCTTGTTGGCCGTGTTTTTCACTTTAGTCCTTGGCCTCTGATTTATGCAATTTAGCCCTCAATTGATTAATAAACTTTCAATTTCTTCAATTAGGCCCCTGAACCGAATAATTGCAGCCCCTCCATTTACGCGCCTCTTCCAATTTGGTCCCTGGTTTCGGATTTTCTCAATTAAGTCCCTAATTGGCCATTAAACTTCAATATTTATGCAATCAAGCCCCTGATTTGACCTAATAAATTCCTAAAAAATATAATTTGGCCTCAGAACTTTAATTTCTTCTAATTAAAGCTCAAATTGACTTAAAATTAATTTTTTTGCACTCAAATCTTCTATAAATTCAAATAAAAATCCAATTGAGTCCATAAACATCTAAATTTGGACTTTTCTCCTCAAACTTCCAATTTCTTATCCAACAGGGCTCTCATCATTTAAGAATATACTGTCAAAAATCCATCTTTTGTATTTTTAACCTCATTGACCAATTTTTCTGACCATTTTATGAGTGCTTCTGCCTCCTGTTATTTTTCTAACCTCTTTTTGGCTATTTATTTTATTTTTTGTGGGGACCCAAAAATGGTTTACAACAACCATTACCAATTCCCCTGGGAGAAATGTACTCAAAGTTATTGAGTATTGGACAAATGGCCCTTGTTCCCTTAACCCCATTGCAACCTTTATACCCATATTGGTATAAGCCAAATTTGACTATCACGCGCGGCATTGCTGGACATGATATTTAAAGTTGTAATGCATTTAAAAACAAGCTTCTACAATTGATAGAAAATGGGTGAATAACTTTCGACGATGCATCCAATGTGACTTTCAAACCTTTTCCCAATATTTATTTCAAGTAGTGAAGGGTGAATGTTGTGGAAATAGGGGGTAAGAAGGAAAGAGTTTTGAAGGTTTCCATGGAAAGATTGTATGGTATGCTGGTACAGTTTGGATATTTATTTGAGTTTGAACTAGTAATGAATGGAAATAATTATTGCAAGTTCCATAGAAAGGTGGGACACCACATTGATGATTGTGAAGAATTTTACTAAGAAGTGAAAAGGATGCTTGTTTTTGGCATGATAAGGATAGGGAATGAAGAAGAGAGCAATGAAGTAGGGATGATAAGCTGCTAGGAGAGAAAGGTAGAGGTTTGTAGACTCCAACCAACTGTGGGTGGTCCACCAAAACTAATCCTGACCAAGTTTGTATGTACAAATAATGGAAGTTATGGCATAATGCCTTACAATTATTGGTATTCTTTCAACAATACAAGTCTCGCTTTTATCTTCCATGCTGAAATTGGTGGTTTGACTCAAAGTGGTAGGTGTTTTACACTGGAAAAATTAGAGGAACATAGGAAAACTAAAGGAAAAGAAATAGTTGATGCTTCTAAAGATATGGAAGTGAACAAACCTATTAGTGAAAAGGAGTCCAATGAATTTCTGAAGTTGATGAAGCATAGTGAGTATAGTGTGGTAGATTAGTTAAAGAAAACTCTTACTAGAATCTCTTTAATGTCACTTATCTTGAGTTCTAAGTTACACCGTAAAGCATTGCAAAAGGTGTTAAATGAAGCATATGTGCCACAAAATTTCACTTAAGATATAATGAGACATTTAGTGGGAAGAATTCAAGCCACCAATTACTTGTACTTCACCGAGGATGAGCTTGACTTGGAAGAGACTTGGCATAACAAGCCTTTATACATCACCGTGAGATATAAGGATTGCCTAATTAGCAAAGTGCTTGTAGATAATGGTTCAACTTTGAATGTGCTACCAAAACATATGCTACATGAGATGCCAATTGATGTTAATTATATAAGGCCAAGCACTATAACAACTAGAACATATGATGGTTCCCCTAGACAGGTAATAGGGACCATTGAAATTGAATTGTTTGTAGGGCCTCAAATGTTTTAGATGACCCTATAAATGATGGATATCCATGCTTCCTATAACATGTTGTTATGAAGGCTATGGATACATGCCACTAGGGTCGAGACATCATCTTTGCACCAATTTCTGAAGTACATTATCAATGGTACTTTAGTGAAAGTTAAGGCAGAAGAAACCTTGTCCATGACAAGGAATGTATTGGTTCCTTATATTAAAGCAGAAGATTGCGAGGATGGAAATCTCCATGCCTATGAGATTGTGAACACTAAGTGGGTACCAAAGAATACGGTGTTAAGAAGACCAATTATTTCTGATACTACTAGAATGATAGCTAAGTGCTTTTTGAAACATGGGCTACCATTTTGGTACGATCCAATTACTGGAAATCTTGAGAGAGTCAACATAATAAAAATTAAAGCTGCTGATCAGAGGTTTGGGCTTGGCTTTAAACCTAAGAAAAATAATAATAGAGTTGTTACTATTAAACAAGAAAGAAGGTTGGCTAGACTGGAAGGAAGAAAGCTAGAAGAAGATGGTAATTCCACCCATCAATGTTTCTTTCAGTCATTATATGTAATAAAACTTGAAAACATGATGGAAGTTGTGGAACGAAAGCTTGCTACCATAGGTGTCGCGGGTCGCGTCGCTATGTCGTAAGCGACGACTAAGGCTTTTATCGTGCCTCTTGATGAGGTCTGGTGTGTTGAGAAGGATTTTTGGATTTAATCATACAATTATGATTAATTTTTAGGAGTCGCCAACTGAAATGGTTGCAGAAAATAGAGGTTGATGAAGGAGCGACTCACTCGAAGTAGGAATCTTAGCCATGATCCGAAGGTTAAGTTGATGATTTGGGCGGCGTTGCTACGATGAACGGTGGCCGAAGTCAATAACAAAAGAAAGAAGAAGGATGTTGTAGAGGTGAGAGGGAGGAAGAAACGATGACTATTTCAGTGATGGTGGACGTTGACTGGTGGTTTTGAAGATACATGGTGGAACTGATGATGAAAAGGTGAAGGAGAGGCTGTTGGCAGCTGACGAGGCAACAGTGAGAGAGAAAGAAGAGACAGTTGCAGAAGGCTAACGAGGAAGAGAAGAAAAATGGAAACAGGGGAATGGTAAGTGACACGACCAAAAGCTTGATGTTTTTTCCCAAGTGCAGGAGTGTCGAAGTAATAAATAACCCGGCAAGACCGGGGTCGAACCACAAAGAGGTTAATTGTATAAATTATAAATAACAAGACGACAACAACAACAACAACAACAATAACAACAACAATAATACTCAGTACGTGGCGTTGTTATACCTGAGAATGATCCAAAAGATCGGGTCACAGGTTTCCAGCCTATATACTGAGTTTATGAAAAGATCAAAGATATATATTATATAATATAAACAGAATATAAATAATAATAATAATAATAATAATAATAATAATAATAATAATAATAATAATAATAACAAAAAGGGGAAGATGAAGAAATTAATGAGAACTTTGAGATGAAAGATTAACGTAAGGATTAAACAATGATAAAAACAAATGTCAAGGTTAGAGGATCCACTAATGGTACTTCAAACAAGTATAGTATAAACTCTTATTACTCAATTGGAAACCACACATAAAGGAGGTTCCAATCAGATTATAAATTGTTAACATGATTACATTACTTATCTTATTCGAATAAAGCTAATACTTGTAAATGTTGGCAGGCATTCATGATTATAACTTATGTTAACAACAAATCAAGTTCCTTTCATAGCTCAGGTGTCGGTTAAACCATACAGTATGGGCTATGAAAGTGCCAAGTATTTGTTGTACCAAGTGTTATACAACATAAATCTAGATTAACCATTTAACAAGCAAAGTATTAAAAGTGAACAAGATAACAAATATAAAACATGTTAGTATCCAACGTTAAGGTCCATGTTAAGTTTATATTATACTTATTCTTACACCATTAGTGTACCCTTTTCACCTTGACACAATTAACTTAGCTGAACATAATGAAAGAAAGAAACATAAATGAACAAGATAAGAACATAAATGAGAAAGAGGTTAACTAAGTAAAGAAAAGGAAATGAAGTGCATAAACTTGATATTAATGAAAGCAAGACATAAGCAATACAAAGAGAGAAAGCAAGAGCATGATCTTGATCTGGAAACCAAGATGCCTCAATACATGGTAAGTGCCTCCTTTTATAGGCCAAAATTTGGAACTATTGATTTGTTGACTAATTGATGAGTGTGTGGCCACATCTTGACTTGATAACAATCCTTATCTTCTTGTCTAAACAAGACGTCATTGCTAACATCATAATTTGCCCAGAATCCTCAGGAATGTTCTAGAAAATTGTCTCAGCTTTCCAACAAAAAAAAGATGAGGTCATTTGGACTTCTAGAACTCAAGATATGGGCTGAACACTAAATAGTGTTTGGGCTGCAGGACAGCTTCGGATTTCTTCGTTGTTCCTTCAATTTGGACTTCAAAACGACCTTTTTAAATCTTGGGCTCCTCATGAAAGTTGTAGGCCTTTGTCTTACCTTTCCAGCCATATAAAATAGACCTAAATCCGAGATCTAGAGCTCCAGATATGATCCAATTACCAAGCAATGTTCCGGTTTGGACTGCACCGACATCTCTTTTCTAAGTTTGGCCATCTCTTTGTCTTTAACTTTCAATACTTAAACTCATCAATCAATCCTTTTATTTATGTGATAGTCCTGCATTTAAAATGAGCATTTACCATAAATTAAGGTATCTTATAATATCAAACTTGTTATTATAAAACATGCTTTAGTTAAAGAGTTATTGATACTTCAAGTGCAAAATGATGATATAAAACCTTGATAAACATGCACTTTTAAGTACTAATCAGTAAGTTTTTTGCAAATTTGGACCAAATTTTCTTCATGCTCAGGCCATGAAATCCACCCCTATTTATAGGAGGTGGAAGGATGATTTTGTCTACACATGGGAAAAATGTCTGCTCTTAATTCAGTTAGGAAGATCCCAAACGTTGGTTCAAAGTAGGCACCATAAACTGTCAAATATTATAGTTCAAGGTTGCTCGATGTAGCCACTTGAGACCAGCATCGAGGCCATTGTGATGTTAATAGGCTTGAACGGACCATACTCAGTGATAGAGGGATGTCAGGTAACTATTTTGGTCATGTGTTGTCAATTTTGGTGGACATACGAGGCATTAAATTCACCTAAAAAGTAGCACCTGGGTAGCATTTTCGGGCAAAATCAAGGAAGACAATGAATACTGATGTTTAGGGTTAAATTCGGGATTTTTGTCCAACATCAATTTAGTCCCTCATCTTTCACTGTTTTGTTAATTGCACCCCTAATTTACCCTAAACTTTTGATTTAGTGCAATTTAGCCCCCGCCAAACTTCAATTTGAACCCTGGATTTCAGCACCTTTTGCACTTTGCTCCTTGGTCTCGGATTTATGTAATTTAATCCCTAATTGACCATTAAACTTTCAATCTTCTTTAATTTAACCTCCCATTTTTGTCAATTAAGCCCTTATAGTTTTACGCTTTTTTCAAATTGGTCATTGGCTGCGATTTTCTTCAATTTGAACCATAATTAACCCAAAAACATCAATTTTCTTGTGATTTTGCTCTTGATTTCAATCAATTAACTTGGTAAAAATTAAATTTGGTGTCTTAAAAGTCCAACATTCTCAATTAAGCCCAAATTGAGCCCTCAAACTTAATTTTTCACCAATTAAGCCTCTAATAAAATTATTTTGACCCTTTTAAAGTATAATTAAGTCCTTGCACTTAATTAAATCCTTCAATTGGACACAAATTAATTCTTAAACATAATTAAACTTTAATTTGGCTCATGATTAAATCAAATTGGCCTATTAAAAATTTAATTATGTCCTTGGACTTAAAGTTTATGCAAATACATCCAATAAACATTTAATTTGACCTTGAATTTGCATTGTTTCTCTATATTTGGGTATAATAGGGTACAATTAGGCCTTGAATTTCCTAAAAAATTGTAGTTGTATTCCCCGGCCTGCTTTCTCCACGTTGTCAGTCTTTATTTTATTTTATTTATTTTAAAAGATAGTGAATTTTGAGGAATAACCCAAAATTGGGTTATGACAATTGGTACCAACAATATAGAGGAAGGTGAAGGAAAGGGCTAGAATTCTAATGATAATCCAAAAATAAAGAAAGAAGATGAATTGTTACCTATGTTAAATATCCACTCTCTAGAAGAAGCTCAAACCAAAGTCTTTGTTCGAAAGCCTTCAGTTTATGAAGTATTCCAAAATTAGGAGATTGAAGAAGCCCTAGTTATTTTCAAGAAGTAATGATTAAACATCTACTTATATTTGCTTTTATGTGTTTTGTGTGCTTTGCATTGTAAATTGCTTTGTGTTTTTGCACGTAGTTGGCAATCTGAGCCCAAGATGTCAACATAAGGTCTTTTCATAATTATTAAGCCAACTTTTAAAATATTAATGAGATCATGTGTTTTCTTCAACAATTGTTGTCTTCTTCTTTGTTTTGTTTATCTATATGATATGCATTTACACTAAAACCACCTTCCGCTTTTAGGAATTCTAAAAATGAATCATCTATAATCCACAAACATACTACATTGAAAATGAATGGCCAAACTTTGATAAGAATGTGATTGCAATGGACGAAGAGAATGGAATGAAGATTATCTAAAAGAGTTTACTAGACAAGTAGAGCAGTCTAAGCATGCTTGGAAACCTGCAAAAGATGAATTAGATGTGATAAATGTAGGCACCGAGCAAGATAAAAAGAGAGCTAAAGATTGGAACTCTGATTACTATAAAAGAAAGATGTAGTTTAATCTCACTACTACAAGAGTATATGGATGTGTTTGCCTGATCTCACTACTAAAGAATGGAACTCTAATTATACAGATATGTTTGGTTTAGATATTGATATTGTAGTACATAGAGTGCTTTTGATAAATGTAAACCTATTAAACAGAAATTGAGAAGAACTCGCCCTGATATTCCATTCAAGGTTAAGGCATAGATAGAGAAACAGTGTGATGCTAGTTTTCTAGAAGTTATTAAATACCTCAATGAGTATCTAACATAGTGGTATTATCAAAAAAGGATGACAAGATCAGAGTATGTGTAGACTTCAAGGATCTAAACAAAGCTAGTTCAAAAGATGATTTTTCTTTGCCTCGCATAGATGTCCTGGTAGATAGTGCTGCTAAAAGCTCAACTTATTCCTTCATTGATGGATTCTATGGGTATAACCTGTTTAAGATTGCTGAAGAAGATAAGGGGAGGACCACTTTTATCACACCATGGGGAACATTTTGCTACAAAGTGATGTCATTTGAGTTGAAGAATGCTAGACCCATTTATTATAGAGTAATGATGACACTTTTTCATGATATGATACATCAAGAGATTGAAGTATACATAGATGATGTGATTGCCAAGTTTAAATAGGAACAAGATCTTGTCCAGATTCTAAGAAAATTATTTAATAGACTAAGAAAGTATTAGTTCAAGCTAAATCCTGCAAAGTTCTTATTTGGGGTGAAGTCTGAAAAGCTGTTAGGAATTGTGATAAGCAATAAAGGAATAGAGATTGATCCTGATAAAGTGAAAGCAATTCAGGCTATGACAATTCCTAAAATAATAAAAAAAAGAAGTAAAAGGCTTCTTGGGATATTTGAATTACATTACTCGGTTCATATATCAATTAACAACAACATGTTAGCCGATCTTTTGATTACTTTAAAAAAAGAATCCTGGTATATGGAATGAAGATTACCAAGAGGCTTTTGATAAAATAAAACAATATTTACAGAATTCACCTTTGTTAGTGCCACTTGTGCCAAGAAGACCTTTGATCCTGTATTTGAAATTGGGGTAGCAATGGGTTATGTTCGGGGACAACATAATGAGTCTTGAAGAAAGGAACAAGCTATCTACTATCTGAGCAAAAAGTTTACCGATTGTGAATTCAAATATACTATGATTGAGAAGTTATGTTGTGGCCTTGTGTGGAGTACGAAGCGTCTTTGATAGTATATGTTATATTATACTACCTGGTTGATCTAAAAAATAGATCTTCTTAAATACATCTTTGAGAAACCCTACCTGTCAAGCCAAATAGCAAGGTAACAAGTAATGCTAACCGAATATGACATTGTATACAAGACAAGGAAATTCATAAAAGGAAGTGTAATTACTAATCATTTAACAAATAATGCTATCAAAGATTATAAGCCTTTGAAATTTGACTTCCTAGACGAGGATGTGTTGATAGTAGAAGAAGACAAAGAGAAGAATGATTAGTGGATTATATATTTTGATGGTGTAATGAATGTATACAACAATGGAGTAAGGGCTGCGATAATCTCGCCTGATAAGAAGCAATATCCCATCTTAATCAAATTGCAGTTTGAATGTACTAATAATACTGCAAGCTTTTGTCCTTAGATTAGAAGTTGCTTTAGTGGTGAAAATAAAGAAATTTGATATCTATGAGGATTCAATGTTAATAATCAGTCAAGTGAAAGGAGAATAACAAACCAAATAAGAAAAACTGAGACCCTATCAATAATATCTCTCTAAATTGATTGAGGGTTTTGATGAAATAGATTTTACCCACATGAAAAGAGACAAAAACTAGTTTGCTAATGCTTTGGAAACCTTAGCTTTTACGGCCAAAATTGATTATGGAATCACAGTACAACCAATCTGCATTGAGATTAAAACTTCTCCAGCTTATTTGTTTAATTGAAGGAGAAATAGATGGGAACCCATGGTTTTATGACATCAAACGGTTTATCAAATATCAAGAGTATCACTTGGGGGCATTTAAAGCATATATGAAGACCTTAAGAAGGTTATCCATGAAATTTTATTTGAATGGAGAAATTTTACTAAAATGGTCATTTAATGGAACTTTACCAAGATGTCTAGATGAAATCGAAGCCAAGGTAGCATTCCAAGAAATTCATGAAGGAATTTGTGTGACTCATGCAAATGGGCATATGATGGCTAGACAAATGCAACGATCTAGGTAGTTTTGGATGACTATGGAGAGAGATTGTATAGATTATGTCAGAAAATATCATATCTAACAGTCCAGACTATACAATTTAAATGATGCTAAAAGATCCCAACATGTGGTATTAATTTGAGGGTATTTTTTTTTCTTTCTTGAAATCTACCAAAATTTTGGTAGAGTTTCGTTTGTATTTAGGACATCTCAAGTTATCGACTACTATTAATATTCTCAATCAATCCATCATCACATGGTCCCATAATTCCGAACCTTATTTCAATCATCAATAATTCAACACCTCATACAGTCCACACAACATATATATAGATATATATATATATATATATATATCCTACAAATAAATTCCATATGAACATAGCCCACATATCATGTTATACAATTTTAAGGAAAAAGGGATACTCATAAGCAAAGAGAGCATTTAAAACATAATAAGTGTTCTTAAACATTTTAAAAGGGTTATTTACAAGATAACTAATGTACTTACATGCTAAGCTAAACTTTTATAAATACATCAAGGTTTACATAAAAGCATACTACATAAACGCGTTAATTCCATTATGCTTAAGTTAAGTATTTACATGGGCTTGAAAAAGTGGAGTCCTAAACTAATGATCTCCCTGGATATTGGATAAACCTGTTACATAAATGAACATACCATTATGTTGATAAAAGAAATATATATATGCTCATGTAATGTATACAAATGAAGTATAAATTTTCTATCGGATCCACAAAATTCTAACAATCAACTTGTATTTTGTTTGTAAATCATCTAAACTCAATTAACACTCAATTGCATATCCTTAATTTGAATACTCTTATTTATTTGCATGCACCGGGTGACTTTGCAAAGTCCAACCTGGACATTTTTAGGCAATTATATTTATCAATTTCCCAAGTCATTCAAACATTGATACCCTTTACAAATCGAGTCTTATCAATCGTTCCTGAGTGTCCCAACGTGGACATCATTAGCCCAAGCTACTATTGTAATTCATTTCCCAGTAATCCTATTATGGATGCCATTAGCCATAGCTAATCTTATAATTCATTTCTCGGCAATCCTATCATAGATGCTATTAGCCAAAGATAATCTTGTAATTCATTTCCCGGCATTCCTATGATGGATGCCATTAGATGTAGCTAATCTTGTAATTCATCTCTCGACAATCCTATCACAGATGCCATTAGCTAAAGCTAATCTTATAAATACGTTAGACTTTATTTACATTGAACATGGTATTTATTGTAATTGCATTCACCAGAAGAACTTTAAATTGCTTAAGTGCAAATAGGAGGGAAAATCACGCACCTGCTCTGCCTGTCTCTTAACCCACCCTAACAGAAGATCCAATCCTGGTCGCTCCTCCTAAATCACAAAGAAGTTTTTGGTTATGATTCCCTTAAGCTGATTATTATAGAGAATCAATATTCATTCATTACATATATTTTACTTTCTATGCATGTTCATTTTCTCATAATAATATACATACATATATCATGTATATTTTCAGAGTTAGTATCTCAACATGCAAATGTTTGCATGACTAAGTTCTTTTATATTCTTACATATAGTATTCACATGAAAGTCCAACTGTTATTGTCTAACTTTGAAGTGTTACTGTCCAACTGTTACTGTCTAGACATTGAATTGTTACTGTCCAACTGTTACTGTCTGAATACTCTTCAGACTTTTAACTATATCTAGAGTTCTGAAATTCCATTTCAAGTAAGATTTATCTCGTTGGAAAGCTAAGACACGAGGCTACAAGTTCTCTGAAGGAAGGAGAACCCTGTTTTGCCTCCAAGATAGTCAAAATTGCTCATCAACTAATCAGTCCTACTACCCTACAAAATCAGTCACGACTCAATATTGGTTGGTGACCCATAACTGGAGTTCTACAGCTCCAAATTGAGCAAGACCAATTTATTTGGTTAGCTAACATCCAAAAACTATAATTTCTATGAAGGAACCCGATCCTAATTCCCTCATCCTCCTACTTAAAATATCACCAAAATTCAGGAGACAAGTGTGTTCAGATTCGTCACCCCCTTCCCTTCACACAATACTTTCACAAACTACATTTTCTGGGTAAATTATTTTGGTTTCACGCCCCTCATCTCATACCATACATGAATTAACTTAATTTTAACAACAAATATTTTTTCCTCAATTCATGTCTAAGAACCCTAACCTATAATTCAATATCAAGGCATCAATTCATTATCGAATTTGAAATGAATTTTAAGATCATGTTTAGAACACCTTACCCAGTACGAATCAAGATTTTGATCTTCAACCAATTGAAGATTTTCAACTCACTCCTTTCTTTTCTAATGATAGTCAACCCTCGTTCTTCTCTTCTTGTTCAATTTTCTTGTTAATCCCTTGCACACAAGTGTTTTTTCTATCTATAAACCTTTAATCTTGGACGGGTTCTTGAAATTTTAGTGTTTCTCTCTTGATTTTGCAAGAATGGATATAAAACTCCCTATTTTCTTTTTCTTTTTTTGATTAAATGTAAGAAATATATAGATCAAAGAGTTAGACTAGCTGAAAAAACATCAAGCCAAAATACATCTGTACAGGACAAGCAAACAGGCTCCCAGCAAGCACAAAATAAAATAGCCGAAGGAAACAAACCTTCAATTACAACCAAGGAGAAACCAACAGTACAGAAAAACATAAAAGCAATACATAAAGAGCCAACAACCATAAACTAGAGACCATTAACTGTGCCTATTAGCATAGAGAGTCACGTGGAGCTAATATGCATGAACGTAGAGGCATTGCACAAGGAAACCCATAACAGGAACGCAAATGAGAAAGCCTTTACAGTAAAAAATACACTGCCCTCTGCAAGAGCAAGATGGTTCCCGGCACAAACTATATTGAGGGAACCACACAGAAGGTAGCAACACCCATCAACGGACAACCCAACAGAAACCAAAAGCCATTGTTCTAGACAACGGCCAACTGCCAAAACAGAACCAAGAATGAATCCACAAACTACCCGACCCGATATAATTCTTACTCGACCCTGTAAATCATCTATTTACAGGGGGAAATCCTATCCCTTCGACCATGTTGTTTCTGGTTTCGGGTTCGAACATTAATCTCAGCCAACATCTCCATAATAGGAGGAGGGACAAGCTTTCCAGGCATAATTGCATCCCCAAGATTAGCTGCCAAAGAATGTGATTTAGGGGATTGATTGTGTTCTTCACCAACACAGGGGGGCTTTGCTAATGATTTAGAACAAAAGGGGAAGAATCCTGAATGCCTTCAGTATAAGGGGTGGCCATCAATGAATTAGCGCCAGATGAGGTTTGAACTGGCACTGTGGAAACAGGGGAAGAGGAGGCTATAGGGGAGTTAACCGCAGCCACTAGCTCGGATTCTACTACCGCCTTCCCTTTATCCTGTTTGTTGGATTTGCATCGGGGTTCCACTGTAACCCAATCATTAGTCGGAACAAGATCAGCTTCTGACCCAAACCCCCCTTTAGAAACCGCTGGTATGTCTTGGTCTTGTGACTGGTCTTGCATCTGTGGTAGAGGAGGAGAAGAATGAGGAGGAGGTTGAGGACCCAACTATTAAAATATTCTCTTTATCAGCTGGGACAGTCTGAATAGGGTTTTGATGGCCAGGTGCAGCTGTGACAGTAGTTGTAGCTTTGGGGCAGAGGAGACGAGTATGACCAAGAATATGGCATAAATTACAATACTTGGGTAGAACTTCATAGATAACCTTTTGATGCAGAGCAGGACCTTCAGGCAGAGAGATAGCAAATGAGTGTCGGAGTTCCTTAAAAAGATCAATTTCAACTAGTACCCGGGCATAAGACATACGAGAAAGGTTGGAGGTAGGCTGATTACATTGAATAGGCTTCCAAATAACACTAGCTATCTGTGATAAACAAATGGGGGACCAGTAGCACAATGGAAGAATGGGAAATTTTCCCCAAACAGGGACCCTTAACATTTCCTCACTGGAGAAATCAAAAAATTTCGTCATAGGCCGTAGTATGAGGGGCCGCCCATATATCAAGTAAGGTTCGCCACAGAGAACCGTAAGTTTAGCCTCCTCTATTTTAAATCTGTAAACCAGCCATCTAGAGTCATGGATGGAAAGGTTGGCTTCACTTTTCCAGACATTTGTAATAATATTGTTCAGAGCTCCATAACCAGGGTTTTTCCCATAGACATAGCCCATAACACAGAATTTCCAAACATCAAATTCAAGTTGTATGTCCTTAGAAGACATGTCACAAGATTTAGATAGATGATTAAGAGAGAAATTTTGAAGCTTAGTATATGAAACAGTAGATCTATTGGAGGGGAAAAGGTCTCTCCTAGGAGCGGAGATAGGGTTACCTGCTACAGAAAAGTGTGGAGAATCATGACAACCAGATGTCGGGGAGGGTGGTAGTATAGTCTTCCCAGAGGGGAAGAAGGTCTTTCCTTAGCAAAAGGAAAATAAGGAAGGGAAGGCACTTTCACATCAAAGGGCAGAGTAGGGCCTTGGGGGCAGTCATCACCCTCTTCGTCAGAAAAATTAAAATCAAGCCGATCCTTCAGGGTCTCTTCATCAGAAGCATCAAAGCAGTCTTCCACCATAACCACATCCAAAGGCTGTGAGCCAGAAGTGGTCACCAATTCAGAAGCAGGGTGAGAAACTTTTTGACCCACATCACGAAGTTGTGATGGGGGCAATTGAAGAGGATCTGATTGGGGTGCACCGAGAACCACATTTGGTTTGGTAGTTAGGCCAACCATGAGGGCAAGAACCACATAACCATCACCATCTAGATCATGATCCTTGGGACCAGCAGTAGTAGCACGCACAACATCTTGTCTACGAGGTACTGTAGACGTAGCCTTTCTTCTGTTCTTTGCTATTTGAAAAAGGGACCAGGCGGGAAAAAAGAAAAAGGTAGGGAAACCAGGAAATTGGGGGAATTAGAGGAGAGGAAATCAGAGAAATGTAGAGGGGAATGATTACAAAACAGGGAAACCAAGGGAGAGATCAAGAATTAGTAGCTGCCAGCGTAAAGGAGTGAATCTGCTCCATGAAGGAGGAGAGCATCTCTCTATAGATTCTCTCTCTAGCGTGACTAAAAAAAACCTTTCTATTTTCTTTCCTTATGGTTGCTGTAGATTTTTAGTGAGGAGAAGAGTATTTATACTCTATAATTTTCCTTATTTGTATTTAGGCCTCATTTCTTTTAAGTGTATTATTCTCTTCAATTAAATCCAACCCTCAACATTACCGGGTTTATTTATAATGTCTCGAATTATTTTGCCCAAAAATTTATATTCAAAAATTTATGAATTCCTATTTTTATTTAACCATATGCATGAATTTCTTCACTTTATTTCTCATGTAGTTAGTTTGCAATTTAAGCAACCTTTTTTTTTTTTTTGCAGGGTTTACATCATAAATGTCAGGTGTGTAATGATAAGATAAATGCACCTTCAGCTCCTTTGTTTACTATGACATCACCATGGCCATTTGTAATGTGGGGAATATATGTGATTAAGAAAATGTCATAAATGTCAAGTGTATATTGATAAGATAAATGCACCTCTAGCTCCTTTGTTTAATATGACATCGCTATGACCATTTGTAATATGGGGAATAGATGTGATTGGGCCAATCAACCCAAAGGCTAGTAATAGACATTGATTTATCTTAGTAGCCATTATTAATGTCGATACACAATGTCACGTGCCAGATCCACTTTGTTATTTAACAAAAAGATTATTTAGGGAAAATGAAGATTTTATTGAAGTCGTCATCTAGTAATTTGAGGGAACTAGAAATTCCAAATTAGACACTAGTCCTAGAGATTCAGGTACTAGGTTAATTATGATTAAGGGAAGGTAGACATCACTCTTAAAACATCCTCTCAATAGAAAGGTTACCCTTGTGTTTTTATTTTATTTTATTCAAATGCTATAATATTTTGAGTGTATTTGCAATTTGTTTTAAAAGATGGTTAACGTCAGTCCTTTACTTGTGTATTTTGAGCGTATTTCTCTTCGTGAGAGAGTCTCTACTTCATGAGGTTTAATCCTAACCATTTTAAAATTTGAATTTTGACATCGCATTTATTTTGTATTTTGTATCTTTAATACCTAGCTAAGTGTGTACTTTACTATGTAGTTTTGCACCTCCAAATATTAAAGTCTACATCTAAACCCCTAAAAAAATGAACAAAATGATTGGTGAAGGGTTTTTGATATTTTAGTGAAATCCTAATGGATAATCATAAACTAATTATGATATCCATTTTACATTTTAAAATAAAATGAGAAAGATGCAACTTTTGTTGTTTTTTTATGAAAATATTTTTGGAAAATGTTTTAGGATCTGATCGTATACATGAAAACAAAACATTTTTTTTAAAAGGGGAAATTAATTTCAAAGTTTTGAGATTTTGTTTGAATTTTTGTTTTTTAAAAAATTAGAAATATTTCAAAGAAAACCGAGTATTTTAATACAAGATATGTTTCTTATAGTGTAAAAATAAAACCTAATCTTAAAAAAATTGGCAAAAAAATAGATTTGGCCTTCCTTTTTTTTGGTGGGCTAGACCAGGCCTGCCATCATGGGCTAGGCCAGGACTAGTCTAGCCTAGACCCATTAAGAATGGTTGCCAATGGGGAGGATTTAAGGTGAAAAGGGGAGAGCAACCTTGCTTGGCCAAAGGCGGAGAGTTGTTAGAGGGGTTCCTAGTGGTGGAGTGAAGATCATTTATGGTGGGCGGCTGGCGGCTAGCGGATGAGAAGAAAGCATCTAGAAAAAAAAAGATTTTTTGCCAACTTTGCACAATGATTTCTTGATGCCCAGGTCATAAGATGTTTTGTCTTTATTGGTGTCAAATATTGACCCTTCGTTCGATTGGTAAGGATCTCAACTATCGGTTCAAAGTTGTTATCATGGCCTGAAAAAGTTAGCAGCTAAAGGCTGGTCAGAGTTGGCCACTTTAGGGTGGCATCGCGATGGCTATAGGGACAATTAGCTGGTGAGACCTACTCTAGCTTGTAGTACAATAATAGGCTATTATGGTGGTGTATGGTTTACCTGGTTTGGTTGAGCGATGAAGCATTAAATGCCCTTGAAAAGTAGACCTACTCAGCATGTGTTGGATGAAATGCCGGTAGATCCCTCACACATGAAACCAAATGTGATGAAGACTAGAGCTTACGATGGCTTGCCAAGACAAGTTGTAGGGATAATGGAAATCAAACTAGTCGTGGGTCCACAAGCCTTTCTGGTAACCCTTTAAGTGATTGACATTCACCCTTCCTATATCATGTTGTTAGGAAGACCATGGACACACTCCGCTAGAGCTATAGCCTCATCACTGCATCAATGTTTGAAGTACATTGCCAATGGTGTTCTAGTTACTTTTAAAGTCGAGGAGACTATATCAATGGTAAGGAATGTGGTAGTTCCATTCATTGAAGCTGAAGAATGTAGCGATGGAAACCTTTATGCGTTTGAGGTTGTAAATACTGAGTGGGTGCCTGAAAACACTATGGTAAGGAAACACGAGATCTCAAAAACCATGAAAATAGTTGCTAAAAGCTTTTTAAAGTACAAGATTCCTTTCCAATATACAATCGGAACTGGAAACCCTGAGAGGGTTAGGTTAAAAGATGCAGATCAAAGGTTTAGACTTGGATATAAACCCAAGAAAGAGGATTACAGATGATCTATTGGTGTAAGAAAGGACAAAAGAATGGCTAGGATTAAAGGAAGGAAGCCGGAAGAAGAAAGCTTAGTCATCCCTCCAATTAGGGTTTCATTCCCAAAAACTATATATATGATGCAACCTAAGAAGGGAATTGAAAACTTTTTTAGGGGGCTCTCTTCTATGAACATAAACACTGTGGAGGAAAATAAAGTTAAAGGCTTCGGTAAGAAGACTGAATCTGGAAGATGGGATGAAGAGCTGCCGTAGTTAACCATCTACACTCTAGAAGAAGTTGTCGTTAAGACTTTCATTTGTAAGCTAGCTAAGGGAGAGAATTTTTAGAATTGGGAGACCCTAGCAGCTCCGCTGGTGTTGAAAATGTAATCAACAAATGTTTGTCTAATTATGATGTCTTTTCTTTGTTTGCTATTTTTGTTGTTTTAGATTGATAATCGAGGCTCAAGATGTCAATCAGATTTCATCCTTGTTTTTTAGACAAACTTTTCGTTTTAAATGAGATTATGCATTTTCAAAGTTTCATCTTTATGTTTTTACTATGCATTTACACATTACTTTCCACTTTCAGGAACCCTGAAAGTAGATCTTCCACAACAACACCTGCACTTTATACTGAGAATGAATGCCAAACTTTAAAGAATACGTGGTAGTTGTAGAAAAGGAAGAATGGGATGAAAAAAACATTAGGGAATTCATAAAATTAATAAATCAGCATGAACAAGCTTGGAAACCCACTAAGGAGGAACTTGAAACCATAGATGTGGGTGATGAAGAAATTAAGAGAGAACTAAAGATAGGGACTGTGATCACTCCTAATAAAAGAGAAGAATTGATTGCATTACTATGATATTATATAGATGTTTTTTCTTAGTCCTACGAGGATATGTCTGGCTTGGAAATGGATATCGTAGTACTCAGGGTACCGCTAGTAGAAGGATGCATACCAGGTAAGAAAAAGTTGAAAAGAACTCATCTGGATGTCTTAATCAAAGTAAAGGCAGAAATTGAAAAGCAATGGAATGCCAGTTTCCTAGACGTATTCAAATATCCACAATGGGTGTCTAACATAGTTGTCATACCCAAAAAGGAATATAAAATCAGGGTTTGTGTGGACTTTAGGGACTTCAACTAAGCTACCCCTAAAGATAATTTTCCTCTACCACACTTAGAAGTGTTGGTCTACAATACAACACGTAGCTCCATATATTCCTTTATGATGCATGTTTGGGCTACAATAAGATAAAAATGATGCAAGAAGATAAGGAGAAGACAACATTTGTAACACCATGGGGAACCTTTTGTTACAAGGTCATGTCATTTAGGCTAAAGAATCTCGGGGCCACCTACCAAAGGGCCATGGTGACTCTATTTCATGACATGATTCATAAAGAGATTGAGGCATACGAGGATGATATGATTGCTAAATCTAGAGAGGGAGAGAGTCATGTCTATATATTAAAGAAGTTTGAGAGACTAAGAAAATACTAAGTGAGACTTAACCATACAAAGTGTTCATTTGGGGTTAAATTCGAGAAGTTGTTGGGATTTGTGGTGAGTGACAAAGGGATAGAAGTGGATCCTGATAAGATAAAGGCAATTTAATCTATGCCCGCTCCTTAGATTGAGAAGGATGTAAGAGGATTCTTAGGAAGATTAAATTACATTGCCCGGTTTATATCTCAATTAACCACGACTTATAAACCAATCTTTCGATTGTTAAGGAAGAAGAATCCTGGGATTTGGAATGAAGAGTGCAAAGATGCTTTCGAGAAAATCAAGCAGTACCTACTAAATCCACCCCTACTTGTTCCTTTTGTACCAGGAAGGCCGTTGATCCTGTGCTTAACAGTAAATGAAACAACAATAGGATGTGTGCTTGGCCAACATGATGAAACTGGAAGGAAGGAGAGGGCCATTTATTACCTACGCAAGAAGTTCATGGAATGCGAGTCTAGGTATATTGTGATTGAAAAACTATATTGCACGCTAGCATGGGCTACAAAGAGATTATGTCAATATATGGTGTATCATACTATGTGGTTAATTTCCACGTTAGACCCGTTGAGGTACGACTGTGAAAAGCCCTATCTGTCAAGCCAAATTGCAAGATGGCAAGTTCTGCTGGCTGAGTATGACATAGTATATATGACAAGGAATGTTGTGAAAGGAAGTGTTATCGCCGATCACTTGTCTAACAATGCTATTGAAGATTATGAGCCATTAAACCTTGATTTTCCTGATGAAGATGTGCTTTCAATTGAGGAAGGGAAATTAGATTGGTGGACTGTGTACTTTGATGGTGTTGTAAATGTATGTGGTAATAGAGCTAGTGCAATGATAATCGCTTCTAACAAGAAATAGTATTCGGTTTCAGTTAAGTTACAATTTGGGTGCACTAATAACACAGCTGAGTATGAAGCTTGCATTCTCGGGTTAGAAGCTACATTGGAGCTGAATATCATAAAGATAGATGTGTATGGAGATTTAATGTTGATTATTTGCCAAGTGAAAGGGGAATGACAAACCAAGGAAGAGAAGTTAAGGCCTTACCAAGAATACCTGTCTAAACTAGCTGGAGAATTTGAGGAAATAGAGTTCACCCATCTAGGAAGGGAAGGAAATCATTTTACTGATGCTTGGCCACACTAGCTTCTATGACTAGAATAGACTTTGGGCACAAGGTACAGCCGGTACACATTGATATAAGAAATAACCCAGCTCATTGTTGCTCAGTTGAAAGAGAAATAAATGGAAATCCTTGGTGCTACAATATCAAGAACTTTATACAAAGCCAAATGGGCCCATCCAAAATAGATAAAAAGACCTTGAAGAGGTTGGCAATGGATTTTTATCTTGATGGGGAGATTTTGTATAAGAAATCATCCGACGGGACTTTGCTGAGATGTCTAGATGAAGTTGAGGCTGAAGACGCATTACGAGAACCCATAAAGGGATTTGCTCAACCCATGCTATTGGACATGTGATGGCTAGAAAGATACAAAGGGCTGGTTATTTCTAGATGACATTAGAAAAGGACTATGTTGACTATGTCCGAAAATGCCATAAGTGCTAGCTGTAAAATGACAAAATCAACGCCTCTCCCATTCCTCTATTTAACTTGACATCTCCATGGCTCTTCATAATGTGGGGAATTGATGTGATTGGGCCTGTCAATCCAAAAGCCAGTAATGGCTATAGGTTTATTCTCATGGCTATCGACTACTTTACAAAATGGGTAGATGTCGATTCATTTGCTCATGTGACACAAAAAGTGGTGAAGAAATTTATCAAAAGAGATTTGATCTGTCGATATAGTTCACTAGAAAATATTATAACTAATAATGCCCAGAACTTTAATGGCAAGGTGATAATAGAACTCTATGCTAAGTGGAAAATCAAGCATTCTAATTCCTTGTGTATAGGGAAAAGATGAATGGTGTAGTAAAAGCTACTAACAAGAATGTCAAGAAGATCAATCAAAAGATGGTAGTCTCCTACAAGGATTGGCACGAGATGTTACCATTTTCCCTTTATACATACCACACCACAGTCCAAACCTCAACAGGAGCCACCTCATACACTTTGGTATATGACATGGAGGCGGTGATGCCTTTATAAGTGGAGATCCCATCATTGAGAATACTAATAAACTCTAAGCTAGATGAGGTAGAATGGGCAAAAGTTAGATATGAACATTTGAATCTGATTAGTGAAAAAAGGATAGTTGTAATCTATCATCATCAACTATACCAAAGAAGGATGGCCAAATCATATGACAAGAAGGTTTGACCTCAAGGATTCCACAAAGAAGATCTTGCACTAAAGAAAATATTGCCTTTACCATGAGAAGATCAGAGTAAATAAGTGCCAAACTATGAGGGCTCTTACTTGGTACAGAAAGCTTTCTCAGGAGGAGCTTTATTGTTATCTAGAATGGATGGAGAAGATCTAGTTAGACCTGTGAATTCTGACTCTATAATGAATTCTGACTCTATAAAGAAATATTATGCTTAATGTATTCCATAACTTCCCAATCAATAAAATAAAGTTCGCCCATGAATTCTCTTTATAAAGAACCTTTTTTTTCATAAAGTGCATGAACTCTTTCTTAAAAGAACTGATTTTATGCATGACTAAGTAATCATGATATGCTCAAGATTACTCAATCAATTCCCAAATTGGAGGAAACCAAACCAAATCTAAAGTTGACCTATATTGCACACCACATTGGGGGCAAAAAGTTCACATATGTGTCTATAGTGAACCAAAGCCTAACATTAGGGGGTATCATCATAAAAACTTCTGAAAGTTTCAGTTAAAATAGTTTTCATGAGAATTGCTTGAGACAAAATATGATGCATGCATAGAAAGTTTCAGTTTTCATGAACAAAACCAGATCTTTTGAGTGTTCCTTTAAAATAGTTTTTAAAAATGGAAAAGGCAATTGCAAAAGTATAAATATTCAATGGAGCAAGAAAAAGGCCCTATAAGTTTTGTTACTTAATTTTAGGCCCCACGTGCTAGAGATGGTGTGTGGATCTCTTGAACCAAATGCAGGAATTTAATTCATGGTTGTTGGAAAATTGACAAAAACAGAGAAGAAAGGAATGTTTTTCGAACCTTGTTTCAGTTGTCTTCTACTCTTTATATACTCCCATCTTTTGTTGCCAAAATCGTCAAAATTCTTAGGCTAATTAGGAGTCTTTGTAATGCTAAATTCTTTCATTCTTTATCTAGTCTTTAAGGTTACATAAATCCCTCATAATTTGCACTAAAAAACTGATTCTACTGTTGTCACAATTTTATTGTAATACAAAATTTGTTCCAACTTAGACTTTGATTCTTACTTGATTCATGCAATATCCTACCATCCCAGCTATATGATGTCATTCATGACATGTTAGAGAGTTGATTTTCACTTTTATTGGGTCCTAAGGCTTGTCGTTCTTAGGTAGACTCTAGTCATATTGGGATGCTCGACATTATCAATTTTCAAATTAGATCAGGAGATCATTTTTGACCAACCAGATTGCGGCCGGATTCTATTCTTGAAAATGATTTTATTTGACCTTGAATCCTTCATGAAAGTTTTAGTCTTGTACGTGTAGATGAATTTGGTTTTTTTGAATCACCTGATTTTGATATCAGAAGCTGAAAATATTCCCGTTTGAATATCTAGTGTGAAAGTAAAGAATCTTGTCGCTAGAAGGATTTTGACCCGAGTCTTCATAATGCCAAATTGGTTCCTTCTTTATCTAGTCTTTAAGGCTCGTTGTTCTTAGGTCAAACTCTCAGTCATATTGGGATTCTCAACATTGTCAGTTTACAAATCAAATCAGGAGAACCTTTTTGACCAAGCAGATTGCGGTCAGATTCTGTTCTTCAAAATGATTTTATTTGACTTTGAATCCTTCATGAAAGTTTTATTCCTGTATGTATAGATGAATTTGGTTTTTATGAATTGCCTGATTTCAATATCAAAAGGTCAAGATATTCCCGTTTGAATATCTAGTGTGAAAGCAGAGAATACTACCGCGAGAAGGATTTTGACCTAAGTCTTTATAATGCCAAATTCATTCCTTGTTTAGCTGGTCTTGAAGGTCCGTTGTTCTTAGATCAGACTCTCAGTCATATTGGGATGCTTGGCATTGTCAGTTTCTGAATCGGATTAGGAGACTCCTTTTGACCAATCAGATTGCAGTTAGATTCTGTTCTTCAAAACAATTTTATCTTGCTTTGAATCCTTCATGAAAGTTTTGGTCTTGTACGTGTATATGAATTTGGTTGTTTGAATCACCTGATTTTGATATCAAAAGCTCAAGATATTTCCGTTTGAATATCTAATGTGAAAGTAGAGAATCCTATAACGAGAAGAATTCTGACTAGAGGTTGCAGTGCAATGAGGACTGGTAGAGGTCTAGATCGTGTCAGAATTTAATCATGGAAAAGAAATGTATATTGGGACTTGATTTAATGTTTCAAGGATTTATCAAGTTAAAGATCAATTTTAAAAGTTAATTGGTTTCATTGAAGGAATTGAAAAAAAAAAAAAACATGGACTAGATTAGAAAATATCATTATAGTTTCTGTTACTTAGCTGCCATGCTGGATTATATTTTTCTTCTCTTCACAAAACGAACGACACCTTTTCCTTACCTTCATATATACCACTTAAAAAATACCACCGTTTGGAACTTGGCAGCATGAAACAACCCCATAGTTGAATTAATTAACGTGGTACTGTTCATTTGTGTTTTGAGAACAGTACCCCTTCCCATCAGCAATTCTTTTCTTTTGTCTACACAACTACTCCCGCTAGTTTTTCATTATTCTCTCGTCTTTGAGTCCTTGGGTCAGTATCACTCATTTTCAAGCTTGATTTTTAGGCTGCAAAATCACGGTTTTTTTTTTGCTTCAGTCTAAAGGAAACGACTCCGAACATCACTGCGCTAGCTCTGAAAGAAGGCACAAAGAGGAGCTTCATCATCATTTAATGGTTGGGATTCTATCCCTAACTTTGACGGCTGGGGTGAGAGTGTTAACGTGAAGAATAATTGCTAGAATCACGGAATAGGAATCATCGAATATTTTAGTTTCCTAATTCGCTTTATGTGATTGTAAATCAGCCGAGATTATATCCTAGATTAATGTAATGAGTCTTTCCTAAATAGAGTTATGTATAGGCTATATATATGCCTTCTCTGCTGACCTGAAAGGGGGAGAAGAAAAAAGAGAGAAAGAACGAGAGAGGGAGAGGAAACAAGTAAACAGAAAGAGAGAGAAAAATAGAGAAAGAAAAACAAGAGAGACAGAGGAGACCGAAATAGAGAGAGGAGAAAGGAAAAAGGAGTCTTTCTTTGGTTACCAGAGGGGAGAAGGCAGAAGCTTTGTCCATCATTTTCGTTGTCTCCAGAACCAGTTACCATCGATCGTGTAGAAAGTTTCAGCGTCATCGTGTTCATCCATCTCAGTTAAGAGGTAAGTTTCATACATTCCTTTCACTTTGCATTTTTTTTTTTTAATGACCCTGGGTGTCCGGGTTAGCTTACGCGCACCACAACTAATCCCAGGGCCTACTGAAATCCTGCAAGCCCAGTAGGCAGGTAAGGCACCACGGGAGTGACAGACGTACTGGTACTCTTGAGGATCGAACCCAGGACCTTCGCAAAAGCAAGCCTTGCAATTGACCAATGGGCTAGACCCTCAAGTGTTTTCACTTTGCATTTTAATTACATAAGTATTGTGCATCTTCATTTATAATTAGCCTCTTATGTAGCAAGCGTGTGTGTACATTTCACGCGCACCTAGTTGTTTTGCCCAACAGATTTATGGCTTGTGCTAGTGATCTGGTTAGACCTGCTGGGTCCAGCCCAGTCACATGAGCCAAATTAGACCTAGCGTCCAAAAAAAAAACAAAAAAAAAATGCTTTGTTTCCATGCATATGACCTATATCCTCAAAATATTTTGAACATTTCTTTTTTCTGAAAAATAAATATTAGAAGTTTCAAATTGTGTTTTAGCATTGGATTTTTAAATCACAAAAAATATTTTCTTGTATTTTGGATTTAACAACATGTTTGTAAATTTCAAAAGGTATTGGCCAATATTCCAAAAATATAAAAATTTTATTTTTAGGAATTCATCTTTATTCACTATTAGTTTCCTAATTTGCTTTATTTGATTGTAAATCATTCGAGATTATATCCTAGACTAGTGTAATAAGTCCTTTCCTAAATAGAGCTATAAACAGGTTATATATAAGCCTCCTCTGCTTACCTTAGAAAAGGAGAAAAACAAAAGAAAAAACAAAAGAAAAAAACAATAAATATTTTTCCACTGTTCAACAGAGAGGGCACCAGAGTAGTCTCCAGGTTTTAACTTGGCAATATAATCAAGTTTGTTAATCTCCAGTGCATCGAACATTGACAAACAGGAGTTCACAAAATCTAAGGGTTTTATTTAAAAAACTCCTAACGGCAAAAAAGAGGAAGGCTTTCTTTTGTTTTCAAAGGTAGAAAGGCAAAGGCTTTTTCCATCTGTCTGTACTTCATCTTTCGTAGTCAAGACAAGTGAGATCTGTAGGTATAAGTCTTAACTTTCCCCTTCCTTGCTGCATTTAAGTCTTTCGTTTTGATGTTTTAAAAACCTGTTTTGTCCTTTACTTTGCACATTCGGTTTCTTTTTTTGACATTACAAGGAATGCTTGTCCACTGTTCCTTCCGTGGCTTTGAGCTTAGAAGGGTGTTTATGTTAGAGTTTGCGGTTTCTTTTTTTTCTTTGATTCATGAGGAACAATGGGTCTCGTAGGTCTTCATTATCAGTTCACTCCCTTGTTCGAGCGCTTTCCCTGTCTTATAATCTTGTATGGGGTAGCTTTGCTCCTAAATGGAGCTTTACCTAAAGGACAAAGTGAAATACGAAGGAAGTCCCTTTGCATTTGAAGTAATCTTTTGGGAAGGTTCAGAGGGTCATGTTTTCCTTTTCGCTCTTTGAAGATGAAATAACTGGCCATGTTGTTTTGGTTTTGGTCTGTGATATATGTGTTATAAAAGCATGCTCTTCAAGTTATTTCCTTTTGTAAGAAACTAGTATGGCAATTTTCCAAGATTGGTAAAAAAGGATAGGTCACAAGTCACGGACACTGCATTAGAATTTTGAGTTCAAACTTTGGTTTCAGAACTTTGGCTCCTTTGTGCATACGGACATGTTTCTTTCCCAGTTATAGAATTTTAAGTTGAGTTGGTTTTGAAAGGTTTTTTTTTTTATGAGTTGTTTTAAACTTCTTGTAAATCTTATAATATATATGATGGCTTGCTACCTTTATTTGTGATGTTTGCGTTTAATTGTGATGCTTGTGTTTTCACCAAATATAAAAATGTTTTTGCACATTGCATACGGCCAATACCCTAAAAAATATATTTTGAACATTCCTTTTAAAAAAAAATAAATATTTGAAATTTAACAAATTTGTTTTAGCATGGGTTTCTTAAACATAAAAATTATTTTCTTGCATATTGGATTTTACAACATGTTTGTAAATTCCAAAGGGTTTTGGTTAATATTTCAAAAATATAAAAATCTTTTTTTAGGAAATTGATTCTTAAAAAAAATCCTAAAGGGCTAATATTTAAAATATTATTGAGAATAATTTCTTATTATTCACTATTAATATTTGGATAAAGAAACCCCAAGTGGTTAATATCTAAAATATTTTTATAGGAATAATAGGTCATTACCCCCTTGATAATATAAAAGCAAAGAAACCTATATAATGTAAATGTCCAAAATATCGTTAAGAGTAATACAACTTGTTTATTTTTAACATAAATGTAGATTTATGCCAAAATGTTATTTAGAACAATTTAATTGCACATCCTTGAAACAAACCTCAATTATAATTGGAGACGTTTCAAATTTTAATTTCACAGTTTACGAGTCGTGAAAGTATGAAATACTAAGGCAAAAATGAGCTTTTTAAAGCGTTGTGAATTCCCTTAGATTTCTTAATTAGTTTTTTTCTCTTTCTCCTTATGATTTATAAGTCAAGAATACTTGGAATATTAAGGGAAAAGTGAGTTTTAAGCATACTGAATCTCTATGGATTTCTATCATAGCTATCTCTTAATTCGCAAGTTGTAAGTTTAGTTTGAATCAAATATAGATTTCAACATCTGCATTGGTTTTTTTTGACACTCTATAGATATATCTAAAGGTATGATCCATATTGGTCAAGGGTTTTTCTTTTTAGACTTTGAGCCCAAGTTTGTTCATCGTAGCAAACTTATCCTAAGAAAACTGATGGGATTAGAAAACACCAACATCCTAGAATATTATAAGACAAACCAAATACCAAGCAACTTACCTTAGGTAGGGCGTACTATGGGTGCTAAAACCTTCCCTTTACGCAATCAGTCCCTTGCCTTGGAGTGTATAAAGACCAGTTAGGGTTCCTAGTGACTATAATACTAGGTGACGACTACCTTTTTCACAAAACAAAGATCTCAACCTGATTCTCCAATCCAGGAAGGGTCATCGCGATGTCACGCTCTCTCGAGAGGGTACGACAAAACAAACCAATGTAGCTTACCTCAGGTAAGGCACACAAGGGGTGCTAATATACTTTTATAGCCACTACCAGTCTTTTACCCTTGAATCTCTAATAAAACCAATATACTTGGGTTTCTTAATGACCCTAAACCAAACAATTAGATGGCAACTCCTGTGACCCCTCGACGTCGAGCGCCCATATGTGACAATTGGGATAAACAATCATTACATCATCAACATACTATAACAAAGTTGTTGTGTGAGAAGACATTAAGATGAATATAGAACATCCTCCATTGCTCGACCAAAATGGACTGCTAACCCTTGTACAACAATATTAAATAGAAATGGTAACAAAGGGTTCCCTTGTCTAATACCATTATGCATACGAAACTCATTAAATGGTGAGCTATTAATTAATACCTAAAGATAAGCTACAGATATACATTCTTGAATCTAAAAAATCCATTTACTATCAAAGAATCCATGACTTTAAAAAAGAAACCCCTAAATCAAAAGTCTTTTGAAAATCCACTTTGAAAAGACTTTCTTTGCATACTATCCCTCATCTCATTAGGCAAAATAGAACAATCAAGAATTTTCCGCTTTGCGATGAAAGCAAAATGAGAGTCATTAATCACCTCATTAATAACTATTCTAAGCCTAAAAAAATAGAAGCTTGGCAATGATAACCTAATTTTTTACCACTGATTTTTGGCAATGTCTTTTATTTTTATTCAATAAACTATGATGCTATTAAAAAACATAACTTTTTCTGTTTTCAATACAAAAAAAGCACATGAATCACAAAAGAAAATTTTGACTAAAAAAATACATTTCTTCTCCATAATTTTCTTTGTTGTTTTTCTTACGAAAATCTATTTTTAGTGTATATTTAAATAAAAATAGATTCTAAAGAACAAAGTTATCAAACCTAGTCAAACTCATAACTTAGGTCATAGATAGGTTAAGTTAGTCCAAGTTAATTTGGGTCAATTCAAAACACTATTGTCCCATGTGTGCGGTGTCGCGGAAAATCTTCTATTATATCTTGTTTTGGTTCGAGAAATGAAGGAGACAAGGAATTCTTGTTGTTTTTTCGTGGAAAGAAGGGATGAGAGTCGTCACTTAGTATTTTGGTCACTAGAAATCCTAATTACTCTCAGAGATCGGGCACGAGGAGTGGTTGCATAAAGGAAATGTATTAACACCCCAAATACGCCTTACCAAAGGTAAGCTGCATTGTTTAATTTTATGATAAAAAACTAAAGTCTTGTTGTGTTTTCTAATTATTGATTTGTCTACAGGTTAAAAAAAGTCCTCATCGGTAAGGGAGGTCCTTATCTTATGGAGTAAAACTTTATCGTTCTAACGTCAATATATATATATACACACCTTTTAAAAATCAGGAATTAGTTTTACGTATAAATTTATAATCTCAAATATTAAAAAAAACAAAATATTTTTTGGGTATTTTTTAAAATATTGACCTAGCTCTCATGACTTTAATAAACTAGTTATTAAAGCAAGAAATGCATGCTAATATTTATTTTTTGAAATTCTCTTTGTTGTATGAAAATATGAAATGATTTTTTTGAGAGACTTAGCCGTATGTATGAAAACAATTTTTTTTTTTTTTTATAATTTTTACAATGTTTTGATAAAAATCAAGTATTTAATACTGGATTTGTATCTTTACAGTATAAAAATATAATCTAGTATTAGAGAAATATTTAGAAAAATCATAAATTTTTTGAAAGGATTGTTTTAAAAAATTTTATGGACTAGGCCGGACCTATCCTACCTAGTAAAAAGTGGAGAAGCTCTCCACTGTTCACATGCAACGTGAACAGTGAAGAATGAATTAATTCACTCTCCACTATTCACTTTGCATGTGAACACTGGAGACGACAGAGCAGAGGAATAAGAAGGAAGAAGAGAGGGGCGGGGGGAAAACAGACCAGGCGGTTCCTTGTGGCGGTGCTACTGGTTCTAGGTTGTTGGACGACGGTTCTACCCCTTCTCTATTCTGTGTTTTTTCCTGTATTCATCTTCTTTCAGTTTATGTTTCTTCCCCCTTCTCTATTCTGTGTTTTTTCCTATATTCATCTTCTTTCAGTTTATGTTCTTCCCCCTTCTCTATTTCTGTTACTGTGTTCTACCCCTTCTTCTATCAATATTGTTTCTATCCTTCTCTGTTTTCACCCCCCAGATTTGGATGTGGTGCTGGTGGTCATGGTGGCAGTGTAGCGCTGGGGCTGTAACAGTCCGACTGTACGACTCTATCAATGTAAAAGAATTCCAAAATATCCTTTTTATTTGAGGGTAATTTCTTTTTTCAAAAATTTGGCAGAGTTTCGTTTGCATTTAGGACATCCCAAGTTATCGACAACTATCAGTTTACTCAATCAACCCGCCATTACAAGGTCCTATAATTCCGGACCTTATATCAAACCTCATAATTCCACACAATATATATATTATACGAGTAAGTTAAATATGAACATAGTCCAAACATCATATCATAAAATTTAAAAGAAAAGGAATACTAACATGCAAAGAAAATATTTGCAACATAATAAGTGTCTCTAAATGTTTCAAAAGGGTTAATTACAAGATAATTAAAATACTAATTGCTAAGCTGAGCTTTTATAATTACATCAAGGTTTACACAAAAGTATACTACACAACACGTTAATTCCCTTTTGTTTAAGTTAAATATTTACATAAGCATCATAAAGTAGAGTCCTAAACTAATGATCTTCCTGGATGTTTGATGGACATGTACATAAATAAACATACCATTATGTTGATAAAGAATATATTTATGCTCATGTAATGAATATGAATGAAGTATTAACTTTCTATCGAATCCCTGAAAATTCTAACAAGGAACTTATATTTTGCTTGTAAATCTTTTAAACCTAATTAACACTCATTGGTATATTCTTAAATGAATAATCTTATTCACTTGCATACACTGGGTGACCTTGCAAAGTCTAATTTTGTAATTCACATCACGAATGCCATTAGCCGAAGCTAATCTTGTAATTCACATCCCGACAATCCCATCACGGATGCCATTAGTCGAAGCTAATCTTGTATTTATGCTAGATTTTATTTATATTGAACATGACATTTACTGTATTTGCACACACCAGACAAATTTTAAATTATATAAGTGCAAATAGGAGGAAAAGTCACGCACCTGCTTCGCCTGTCTTGCGACCTCCCCTAACAGAAGATCCATTCCTGGTTGCTCCTCCTGAATCACAAAGAAGTTTTTTGATTAAGATTCCTTCAAGCCGATATCATAGAGAATTCATATTCATCAATTACTCATATGTTACTTTCTATGCATGTTCATTTCCTCATAATAACATACATACATATCTCATATATATTTTCAGAGTTAGTATCTCAATGTGTAAGCGTTCATATGACTCAATTCTTTTATATTCTTATTTATGGTATTCACTTGAAAGTCTATTGTCACTATCCAATTTCCAATTGTTACTGTCTAGTTTTGAACTGTCACTGTCCAATTTCCAAGTGTTACTGTCTAGTTTTGAACTGTCATTATCCATTTCCCAACCGTCACTGTCTAGTTTTGAACTGTCACTGTCTAGTTTCCAAGTGTTACTGTTTAGTTTTGAACTGTCACTGTCCAATTCCCAAATGTCACTGTCTGACTTTGAACTGTCACTGTCCGAACACTCATCAAGTTTTTAACTATATCTAAGGTTCTAAAGCTCCATTTTAAGTGAGATTTATCTCGTTAGAAAGCTAAAACACGAGGCTACCAGTTCTCCGAGGAAGGAGAACCCAGTTCTCCGAGGAAGGAGAACCCAGTTCTGCCTTTAAGATGGTCAAAATTTCTCATCAACAAATCAGTCCTGCTACCCTACATAATTAGTCACGATTCAGTTTTTGTTGGTAACCCATAACTAGAGTTCTACATCTCCAAATTGAGCAAGACCAGTTTTCTTGGTTAGCTAACATTCAAATCTACAATTTTTATGAGGAATCCAATCCTAATTCTCTCATCCCTCAATTCAAAATCTCACCGAAAGTCAGGAGACAAGTCTGTCCAGAGTTGTCTCCCCCTCTCCTTCACACAATACTTTCATAAACTACATACCACACACATAAATTAACTTAATCTCAACAATAAATACTTTTTCCCCAATTTATGTCTAAGAACCCTAACCTATGATCCAATATCAACGCATCAGTTCTTTAACAATGATATATATATATATATATATATATATATATATATATATATATATATATATTTCTTAAATCATGTTTAGAATACCTTACCCGGTACAAATTAAGATCTTGATCTTCAACCAGTTGAAGATTTTCAACTCCCTCCTTTCTTTTCTTGTTCAATTTCTTGATAATCCTTTGCTCTCAAGTGTTTATCCCATCTGTAAGCTCCAAATCTTGGATAGGTTCTCGAAATGTTAGTGTTTCTCTCTTGATATCTCAAGAATGGGTATAAAACTCTCTATTCTCTCTCTTTATGGTTCCTACCGATTCTGTTTTGGTGAGGAGAGAGTGTTTATACTATATTTTCCCTTATTTGCATTTAGGCCCCCCTTTTTCCCTTAAGTGTATTATTATTATTATTTTCTTCAATTAAATCCAACCCTTAACAGTACCGGGTTCATTATAATATCTCGAATTATTTCACCCGAAAATTCATATTAAAAAATTTCTGCATTCCAATATATATATATATTTTTTAACCATATGCATGAATTTCTCACTTTTATTTATTTATTTTTTTTTCTTGGGGTTTACATTCTCCCCTCCTAATAGAAATTTTGTCCTCAAAATTTGAGTGATATACCTGAATTTATAAACAAGTCGGGGAATTTTCGTCTTATTTTTTATTCTCTCTCCCATGTCTCTTCCTCGATTATTGAGCTTCGCCATAAGACTCTGATGATGGGAACTTTCTTAGTACAAAGTTCTTTCTCGCCCCAATCTAGTATCTTTATCGGTCTTACCTCAAGTGTTAAGTCTTCTTTTACCTCCACTGGCACTTGAGGTAACACTCTCGAAGGGTCTACATCGGCTTTTCGCAGCAAAGAAACATGGAATACATTGTGAACTTTAGCCAATTGTGGAGGCAAGTTTATTTCATATGCTACAAGTCCGATACGTTTTTGGATTTCAAATGGTCCAATGAACCTCGGGGCTAACTTTCCCTTCATGCCAAATCTTAGCATGTGCTTCCATGGTGCTACCTTCAGAAATACTTTATCTCCAGGATAAAATTCAAGTGGTCTTCTTCGAATATCTGCATACTTCTTCTGCCTATCCTGAGCCGCCTTCATTCGATCCTTAATAATCCTCACTTTTTCAGTAGTGATTTGCACTAATTCTGCCCCATACAACTTTTTGTCCCCAACTTCTTCCCAACACAAGGGTGTCCTACACTTTCTGCCATAAAGAGCTTCAAATGGGGCCATTCCTATTGTTGTCTGATAACTATTGTTATACGTGAATTCTACTAGTGACAGGTGCTCCTCCTAGTTTCAACCAAATTCCAAAGCACATGCCCTTAGTAGATCTTCTAAGATCTGAATAACTCTCTCAGATTGGCCATCAGTTTGTGGATGAAAGGCAGTACTTATACTCAAATTTGTTCCCAAAGCACGTTGTATGCTCGGCCAGAGACGTGAAGTAAATCTTGGGTCTCGGTTTGAAACAATTGATGTTGGGACTCCATGAAGCCTTACAACTTCGTTCACATAAATCTTAGCCAACTTGTCAACTGGATCTGTCATCTTTACTGGTAGGAAAAGGGCAGACTTAGTTAGTCGATCCACAATGACCTAGATTGCATCATTTCCCCTCTTTCCTCTGGGTAGTCCCGACACAAAGTCCATTGTGATCATCTCTCACTTCCACTCAAGGACTGGTAATGGCTATAGTAGCCCTACCAGTTTTCGGTGTTCTACTTTTACTTGTTGGAAAATACTACATTTTGCCACGTAACTAGACACTTCCCTCCTCATATTTGGCCACCAGTAGTACTGTTTTAGATCCTGGTACATCTTAGTACTACCTGGATGTATAGTGAACTTAGACTCGTGAGCCTCTTATAGTAACTCTTGTTTAAGGGCTTTGTTGTCAGGCACATACATACGTCACCCCAACATCACTAATCCATCATCACCCATTCGAAAAAGAGTTTCACCCCCCGATTCCAGTTTGATTCTTACTTTTAACACCTCATCATCAAGTTGTTGTGCCTCTAATATTTGCTCTCGATATCCTGACTTCACCTTTAATTGAGCCATTAAGGACCCTTCCGGACTAACACTTAATATTGCTCCCAATCTCTTTAGTCCAATCATGGTTTCCTCATTCCAAGTCGCTGGTCCACCCCTAATTGCCTTGTCCTTACGGCTGAGAGCATCCGCGACTACATTCGCCTTTCCTGGATGATAATCTATAATGCAGTCGTAATCTTTAATTAATTCTACCCATCTTCGTTGTCGCATATTCAACTCCTTTTGTGACATTATATATTTAAGGCTCTTATGATCCGTGAAAATTTGAACCCAGGATCCGTATAAGTAGTGCCTCCATACTCGTAAAGCAAAAACTACTGCTGCCAATTCCAAGTCATGAACTGGGTAGTTGACTTCATGAGTCTTTAGTTTATCTCGATGCATAGGCAACTACTTTTCCATGCTGCATTAGAACACAACCCAATCCTTTTCTTGAAGCATCACTATAGACTACAAAGCCTTTTGTTCCAGATGGAAGGATTAGTACGGGAGCAGTAGTAAGTCTTCTCTTCAATTCTTGAAAGCTCTCATCGCACTCCTTTGACCACTCCCATCTTATGTTCTTCCTGGTGAGTCGTGTCAGTGGAGTTGCGATCATTGAAAACCCTTCGATAAATCTTCTATAATACCCTGCCAATCCGAGAAAACTATGAATTTCAGTTATCGTAGTAGGCCTTTCCCATTTCAAAACTGCTTCCTCCTTCTGAAGGTCCACAAAAATGCCTTTTGAAGACACCATATGCCCTAAACAGATAACTTCTTTTAACCAGAAGTCACATTTATCCAACCTGGCATACAACTGACAACTCCTCAGAGTCTGTAGTGTCTATCTCAGATGTTGTTCATGCTCCTCATAGGATTTGGAGTAAACCAAGATGTCATCGATGAATACGACAACAAACTTATCAAGGTATGGTTGGAATACTCGATTCATTAAATCCATAAAAAGTGTTGGAGCATTAGTTAATCCAAAGGGTAGCACTAAGAACTCAAAGTGTCCGTAGCGAGTTCTGAAAGCAGTTTTCGACACATCTTGCCCCTTGATTCGCATTTGGTAGTATCCTGATCTTAAATCAATCTTTGAGAATACTTTGGCACCCTTCAACTGATCGAACAAATCATCTATCCGCAGAAGTGGATATCTGTTCTTTACCGTCACTTTATTTAGCTGACGGTAATCTATGCAAAGCCTCAACGTTCCATCTTTCTTCTTGACAAATAATACAGGTGCCCCCAAGGTGAGTTGCTTGGTCGTATGAACCCTTTGTCTAAAAGCTCTCGCAATTGAATTTTCAACTCATCTAATTCTTTTAGGGCCATTCTATACGGTGGTTGGGCTATAGGAGACACCCCAGACAATGTATCTACGGTGACTTCAACTTCTCTTTTTGGGGGTAGTCCTGGCAATTCTTCCGGAAATACGTCCGGAAATTCCCTCATAATTGGAATGTCAGACATTCCTATTTTACCATTTTCTGAATTCATCACATAGGCAAGGTATGTTGTACAACCTTTCTTTAGTAGTTTTCTCGCAACCATACCCGAGATCATATTTGTAAAGTTAGAAATTCTCTCCCCCTTAAAGACCATTGTTTCACCCTTAGCCCCTTGGAAGGTTACTGTTTTTGTAAAGCAGTCTAGACAAGCCTTATGTTTGCCCAACCAATTCATACCTAGAATTATATCAAAATCACTTAATTCTAGGGGTATTAAATCTGCTTTTAGTTCACACCCATTAATGTTAATTCCCACCCCTTCAAATACAACATTTGTTTCACAGTTTCACCCAAAGGTGTCCCAATAATAAATCCTTTCTACCCTTTTTGTTTCTTACTTAATTTGGTTACATTTTTATTTGCTATAAAGAGTGAGTGGCACCAGAATCAAACAAAACATGCATTTGATAGTCATTCATTTGCAGCATACCTGCCACCACATCTGATGCTGCTCTGACATCCTCCTGGTCATATGGAAAACCCTTCCTTGATCCCTTTCATTTTGCACTCTGGGTCGTCCCTATTTGAGTTAGCTCCTGACTAAGTCGACCTTCCCGGTCTGTTTACTGTGATGACTGCTGATGACTCTGACTTTGTTGCCTATGTCTCTAAGGCTGTTCAGTGTTAACTGGGGGCATTCCCTTTTAAAGTGACCCTTCTCACCACAGATGCATCCTCTTCCCAAGTACTGACAGGTTTTCCACTTATGACCTTCTCCTCGACATATATAGCATCGTCCAGGAGAAACCATACAACTCCCGGGTGTCTTTGTTCACACTGAGCACATCGAGGGTAGCCAATTTCCTTCTGATCATTATGCCCCTTGTAGCTATAGCCCTGGAATGGGTCTGACCACTTCCCACCTCCCACCGATATCCTGTCGGAAGTAGTTGACGTCCCCCTTTCTTTTTGAATTGAAGGAACTGTTCGCCTCTACCTTTCTTTGAAGCGGTGGCCTGCCTAAAAATTCCATATCCTTTCGTTTTCCTGCACCCCATGACTCTGTTGGCCTTCTTCCATACAAGCCTCAAGGCCTGTGCTGCTTCAATCAGTTCCCTTACTGTCCTGAATTGCAAAGCAATCAACCCCTGCTTCAATTCTTGTCTGAAGCCATCCCTTAACTTTTCTATCATGTGTTTTCTGATGGGACATAATGTGGTGTGAATAGTGAGAGGTCATGAAATTGTCTCTCATACTCAAGTACTGACATTTCCCTGTCTCAAGGCTAGGAATTCTGTTCTTCATCTTCGATGATATGGAGTAATATTGATTCTCAAACTCTATCTTGAAATCATCCCAGGATAGGTTTCTGTAGCCCTCCTCAACTGAACTGTCTCCACCAAGTCATAGCACTCTGATAGTAATTGAGTAGCACAATCTACCCTAGATCATGTGGTATCTTAATTTGAACATGGTTTTTCCACCTTTCTAATCCACCTTCCCGCCACTTCACATTTTGTTCACCTGAGTAGGGTTCACAACCCATTTCTCTCATACTTTTCACCAAATGAACTAGTTGTACCATGTCATTAGTAGTTATAGCTACTTCTGAAACGGTTGGTATGATGGGTGCAGGTGGGGTGCTGGCATAGGAGTGGCAGCATTAGCCATACCTTCCATTACTGCTTTGACTAGTGGGCAGACATTGGATCAATATAAGAAACAGATGGCCCTGCAGGTGTAGTCTGAGGGGGCTCCTTACTCGTTCCCGTGGGGCTGAAATGGTCGGTCGAACATCCCCAGTTTGCCTTGGTGCCTGTCTAATTTGAGGCCCCGTCGATTCTTCATGCCCTGCTTGAGTCGATACTACCGGTATGTGAAGCAGTATCTTCCAAAGGGCTCTCTTCACCCTCGAAAAATCTATATTTCTATTCCCCCTCCCTTAGAGGATAATCTATTCTAATCTCTTGATGGGTACGTACCATCCTGCAATAAATTAATGAACATCAACAACCTCTTTTGATTTCTTACCAAACCTATACCAGGGCTCTGATACCAACTGTAACAGTCCGACTACGACTCGATCAATGTAAAAAATCCAACATATCCTCTTATTTGAGGGTAAATTTTTTTTTTAAAAAATTGGCAGAGTTTCGTTTGCATTTAGGACATCCCAAGTTATCGACTACTATCAATTTACTCAATCAACCCATCATTACAAGGTCCCATAATTCCGGACCTTATATCAAACCTCATAATTCCACACAATATATATATTATACGAGTAAGTTAATATGAACATAGTCCAAACATCATATCATAAAATTTAAAAGAAAAATACTAACATGCAAAGAAAATATTTACAACATAATAAGTGTTCTAAATATTTCAAAAGGGTTAATTACAAGATAACTAAAATACTAATGCTAAGCTAACCTTTTATAATACATCAAGGTTTACACAAAAGTATACTACACAACACGTTAATTCCCTTTTGTTTTAAGTTAAATATTTACATAAGCACAAAGTAGAGTCCTAAACTAATGATCTTCCTGGATATTTGATGGACCTGTACATAAATAAACATACCATTATATTGATAAAGAATATATATATATGCTCATGTAATGAATATGAATGAAGTATTAACTTTCTATCGATCCATAAAATTCTAAAAGGAACTTATATTTTGCTTGTAAATCTTTTAAACCCAATTAACACTCATTTGTATATCTTAATTTGAATACTCTTATTTACTTGCATGAACTGGGTGACCTTGTAAAGTTTAATCTTTGTAATTCACATCACGATGCCATTAGCCGAAGCTAATCTTGTAATTCACATCCCGGCAATCCTATCACGGATGCCATTAGCCGAAGCTAATCTTGTATTTATGCTAGACTTATTTATTGAACATGACATTTATGTAATTGGACACCAGAAAATTTTAAATTATATAGTGCAAATAGGAGGAAAATCACGTACCTGCTTTGCTGTCTTGTGACCTCCCCTAATAGAAGATCCAATCCTGGTTGTCCTCCTGAATCACAAGAAGTTTTTTGATTAAGATTCCTTCAAGCTGATTTTATAGAGAATTCATATTCATCCATTACTCATACGTTACTTTCTATGCATGTTCATTTCCTCATAATAACATACATACATATCTCATATATATTTTTAGAGTTAGTATCTCAATGTGTAAGCGTTCATATGACTCAATTCTTTTATATTCTTATTTATGGTATTCACTTGAAAGTCTATTGTCACTATCCAATTTCCAATTGTTACTATCTAGTTTTGAACTGTCACTGTCCAATTTCCTAAGTGTTACTGTCTAGTTTTGAACTGTCATTATCCAATTCCCAACCGTCACTGTCTAGTTTTAAACTGTCACTGTCCAATTTCCAAGTGTTACTGTTTAGTTTTGAACTGTCACTGTCCAATTCCCAAATATCACTGTCTGACTTTGAACTGTCACTGTCCGAACACTTATCAAGTTTTTAACTATATCTAAGGTTCTAAAGCTCCATTTTAAGTGAGATTTATCTCGTTAGAAAGCTAAAACACGAGGCTACCAGTTCTCCGAGGAAGGAGAACCCAGTTCTGCCTTTAAGATGGTCAAAATTTCTCATCAACAAATTAGTCCTGCTACCCTACATAATTAGTCACGATTCAGTTTCTGTTGGTAACCCATAACTAGAGTTCTACATCTCCAAATTGAGCAAGACTAGTTTTCTTGGTTAGCTAACATTCAAATTTACAATTTTTATGAGGAATCCAATCCTAATTCTCTCATCCCTCTATTCAAAATCTCACCGAAAGTCAGGAGACAAGTTTGTCCAGAGTTGTCTCCCCCTCTCCTTCACAAATACTTTCATAAACTACATACCACACACATAAATTAACTTAATCTCAACAATAAATACTTTTTTCCCAATTTATGTCTAAGAACCCTAACCTATGATCCAATAGCAACGCATCAGTTCTTTAAAAATGATATATATATATATATATATATATATATATATATATATATATTTCTTAAATCATGTTTAGAATACCTTACCTAATACAAATTAAGATCTTGATCTTCAACCAGTTGAAGATTTTCAACTCCCTCCTTTCTTTTCTTCTTGTTCAATTTCTTGATAATCCTTTGCTCTCAAGTGTTTCTCTCTTGATATCTCAAGAATGGGTATAAAACTCTCTATTCTCTCTCTTTATGGTTCCTACCGATTCTGTTTTGGTGAGGAGAGTGTTTATACTATATTTTCCCTTATTTGCATTTAGGCCCCCCTTTTTCCCTTAAGTGTATTATTATTATTATTTTCTTCAATTAAATCCAACTCTCAACAGTACCGGGTTCATTATAATATCTCGAATTATTTCACCCGAAAATTCATATTAAAAAATTTCTGCATTCCTATATATATATATTTTTTAACCATATGCATGAATTTCTCACTTTTATTTATTTTTTTTTTCTTGGGGTTTATAGGCGCAGACAATGGTTATTCTTTTTTTGTGTTTTCCTTGTCCTCTTTTTCTACCCTCCATTGTGTTTTTTTCTCATTTTCTCTGTTTTGCTTCTATTTCTCCTCTCTCTATCTCTCTCTCTCTCTCTCTTATTTGTTCTCCCCTGATTTCTTTTCCCTTCAATCCATCTTCATCTTTCTTTCTCTCTGTTCTCTCTCTATTCTTTTTCCTTGTTTTTTGCCCCTTCTCTCAATTCTTTTCATTTCCCTCCTATTTATAGGCAGGAGGAGAGTGAGTCCCCCCTACCTTGTCCCATCATGGTGCGGGGGGAACTAGGCTACCTTACCCCTGTCGAGTAAGGTGACCAGCCATTTGCAAGGCATGGTCCTCCTGGTCCCTTTGTCATGGTCTATGCCAAGTAGGGCTATGAGTTGTGTCAGTGAAGGGTCAAGTTGGGGGAGAGAGAGGGTGAGAAAAAGAGGGCGAGAAAAAAAGATTTTTTAAAAAACAGTTTCTCCTTCCTCTGCTGCACATCCAGGGGAAGGAGAAGAAGAATAATTTCGTTTAAAACGACATTGTTCTGTGTTACTTTGTTTTGTTTTTATTTGTTTTTTAAATGAATTTGAGAATAATAAAAAATTGGGTTATGGAAACAATTATTTCATTATATTTTACTAAAAAAAGTTAAATTTGTGTTGCTTTAAAAATATTTTTTAAAAAAATCAAATTAAATTTTATTGAGTTATAGATACACCCATTAGGTTGACTAAGTCACCCACAACCGGTTATATATTTACCCATGGTCCAATAATGCAAAGAAAGTAAGAAACTACCATTTTTGAGTATAATATGGGCAAAAGATCCCCCACTTCCAAAAAATGCTATAAAGATTTATAAAAGATTCCCCCACTTTCAAAAATATGCTATAAAGACTAGTGTAAGACAGCTTTTGAACTTTAATAATATTATTCTGTATTTATTCGTATTTATGCCTCGGCTTTTTTAATCTTTCTCTGCTTGATGATGCAAAAAAATCGACATAATGGAAACAGAAGATGCAGAACATGAACAAAGACTTAACCATAACTTTTAAAGACGCATTATTACCTCCCAATGTTCAGATTCCGTGAGTCCAATCATTTATGTTATTATTTTTAAGATAAAGATAAAGATATATAAGTTTCATACTAAAAAAAATATTCATTTAAAAATATATTAAATAATAATAATATAAAATTATTATTAAAACATCACCTAGCAATTTAAATTTTTAATTAAGTTTATAATAAATGTTTTTATATAGTAGCCCTGTGTAGGTATAAGAAATTGGACAAATTAGACGGTCATTAAATTTTGTACTTGTAGCATGTTCCTTGTCTTCTTTCCTTTTATTATATGTAATTAAAGACTTATTTAATTATTTTTTTCTAGTTTATCATAGCTTAATGGCACTGGCTATTCAATAATATATTTTGATTATTATAAAAAATAATCAGTTAACCACATGTATAATAAAAAAACCATGCCCAGTAAATGTTTTTGGATGAATAAGGTAGAATAGGAAATTAAAGAAGGGCTTTTCCTTTGCTCTCGTTGAGAGCCTCCAATAATTGTTTTTATTTGATTTTCTTTAATAAATATCTAGACATTAATCTCACATCAATTTTCATTTTACTTTAATTTTGAGAAGTGAAGATTTTATTACTAGTGTTAACGGGCACAAACAAATAGAAATTCCTAATATGTTGTATCAAAACAAATAGCAATTTATCAGAGCTGTTAGCTGGGCATAGAAAAGATAGAAAACCGTGTCAAGTCTTTCACTTAATAAGGTATATACTAAGGAAAAGATGGTGTTTATGAAAAATTTGGAAAAGCAGCACAATCAAAAGGTGACTCCGCTAGAAAATTTTGGAATTGGTAAACTCAAGAGGCAACTTACTTTTTGAATTTTTATGATTTTGTTCAAATTAACAGGCAGCCTAACTTGTGAATTTTTTGAAATTGGTTTAATCAATATACAAAAGATATTTTTTATAAAATAGCTTGCTCGAAATAATTTTTAACTTGTTATTTTATAGAGCGATTAATTATTTTTTTAGACATTTTAAAAGAGATAAGTGATTATGAAATTTTAGTGCTCTTTTTCCACCCTTATCTGTACTGGTTTTTGAAATTAAAATTGATGAAGAAATAATTGTGATGATTACCAGAATAAATTTTCATCATTTAACTTTAATTATCCGTCATAAAAAGAAATAAGAACATAACAGTTTTTAGCTTTAAAATTAGAGGTTTTTCCTTTGAAAAAACAGTTCAGAAGATTAAAAAAAAAAGGTATTTTCTTCATGACCTAAATACACATAAATGGGCTGAAAAAAATATATTTATGGGCAGATAATTAATTTATAATAAATCCAAATTCTAGTACATAATAAGTTGACAAAAAAACAAACTCAAGCCTAGAACCCGGAGCCAGAACCCAAGCCTGATCCGAGCTCACACACATGGGTTGAAGTCACACTCAAAATTCTACTATATAAACTACAAAGTGTGTAGATAATTTAAATACAGACCAATGACAGTATACACATAGTATAAACAAATTAACAATATTACTGAAAAATCACATTATACACATAGGGAAAGCGAAATAACTTAGATATTATGCAACAAAGGGAGGGACCATTGTCTTCACTTACCAATCAATATGAATCCCTTGGATTTTGAAGAAGGTGAAGATATGCTTCTTTATTCACGGACTTGATTCCTTAATCTTCAACCTTCCTCCAGATCCCTGACTTGTCAACCGGACATGGGAAATTTTTCAAATTGAAACAATTGCTAACCTCAACATAACGTATTGACTGCATGGTCTTCTGTAAGTCAGTCCAGTCTTCATCCAAGAATGGCAAGAACTTCAAACACAAACCCTCAAGGTAGTTCCAAGAGAAGGCACTCTCTTCCTCGGAATGAGCACTTGGATTGATGCTTTTGAGAGCTGATCCATTCTCAAGGCAGAGATATTGCAGAACAGGAAGCTTCGTTGGATTAATCCATTTAGGCAAACTTTTGTGAGGGTAGCGCCTAAGATACAATTCCTTGAGGTTTGGAGGAGGGTGTAGTCGATCTAGCATCTCTAGGATAGTTCTATCTTTACAATCTTCAGTGTTGATGGCTAGAACCCTAAGTTTCACAAGCTTGGATAAGATCTCCCCTTCACTTTCAGTGATTTCGCTCTCATTGCTGAGGTTCATTCGAAGTACTCGTAGTTGGACCAGTTGTTTTAGCTCTAGGAGATGACAACTTTGTGGTGTGGCTTGACGTACCACCCTGAAACCTGATAGTTCTTGAAGTTGAGAGAGGTTTCCAATTCCTTGGGGTAGGTATTGGAGACCACAAGATCCACAGTCCAGGACTATGAGATTCTTCAAATATGAGATTGATGGATGCAGTTTAGTTAAATCACTGCATTCGGCTAATATCAAAAGATGGAGATTACGAAGTTTCCGGATTGAAGATGGCATTTCTTTAAGGCCTACAGCTCCACTGAGATTTAGATATGCTAGGCGTTGGAGCGAAAAAATCCAGCTCAAGAGCTTCTCCATGGAAGTGCTATCTAACCTAATTCGAGAGAGATCCAATACCCTGAGAGAGTCAAGTGACACCATTTGGTTCTTACTGAAAGGAAATTGACCTTGACTGCTGGCCATTAATAGCAATGCCCTGAGCTTTGAACAATGCTTTAATGTTGCTGTGCTCATTTCACTCGTCAGGCCCAGCCATCGTGAATCAGGTGACAATTTCTGCTTGCCTGCTTCAAAGCTACACAACATCTCATCTTCAGCAAACATTGTTGTTAAATCACGAACCAAATCATGCATCTTACAGCTGTAGACTCTTCCATCATAGCCACGCCTCTCCACAACTTCTACAAGGCATCTTCTGACTAGATCTGTCAAATATTCATATCCCAAGTCCTCTGCGGTTTTTGAGTGCTCTGTTCTCTGGATGAAGCCCTCTCCAACCCACCAATGCACTAATTGCTCAGCTTGAATCACGAAATCTTCAGGATAAATTGAGAAGCATAGAAGAAATTGCTTCAGATGTGTAGGGAGTGCATCATAGCTCAATTGCAGAGAAGTCTTAACTGAGCTATTTTGCTTCCTGGTAGTCAATTCATGGAAGTGATCAAGAATGTCTTTCCACTTGCCAAGGTTGTGAACTTCTGTTGCAAGAGAGGCTGCTATTGTCTTAATTGCAAGAGGGAGCCCCCCACATTTCCCCACAATTTCTTTGCCTACTTTTTCAAATTGGCTATTAGAACATTTTCCCTTGGTCTCCCCATCTTGCCCATGCGTGAGTTCAAGTCCATCAATTGCCTCCCCATTCGACACCTGAAGAAAAATTCATCAGGTGTGTATTTGTAGCAGGACCCATCTTTCTGATAATCATATCTAAGTACGCAATCTGTCAATATGTCATCTGCTTCGTAAACCAGATCTCTCAGCTTGATCAAGCTCGTCTTGAGAGTTTCCTTCTTCATTTTTAGGTTATTTGTGTCAGCAAGAAAGGCTTTGACGAGGTCGAGTTGTGTCTTCAAAGCTTGAAATTGATTTTTGAAGTCAAGTGCAAATTGAGCTTGATTCATCAGAGCGCTAAACACTTGCTCTCCCAGTTTTTCAATAAGAACAGTTTCCACCGCCATTTGCTTGTTCTGATGATATGAGAGAGATTCACAAGTCTGACTTGATAATCAGAAAATGTATTAAATTCCCTGCAATTAGATAATCCCACAAGGCTAGAAATTAGAGGGAGCAGAGAACAAACCCGCAAAAGTATTGATCCATGCAAAATAGCAACACAAGCGAACTAGCAGAAAATCCTAATAGGATCATATGTCAAAGTGTAAGCCTCTACCCATTACTCGGAGATAAGCATTTATGATGTCTTGCTATTATTCCGTATATGATTATGGCTTTCGCTGGTTTTATGTAAGAAACGCTTTTACTAATTTTGAGCAGAAGAGTTTGAATTCAACAATGGCTAAACCATTGCCAAAATGAAGTGAATATAATATTGTATTAATTTATCCTCTCATTAAATAATTTTCAGCGTGATGATTAATTTGGTACTTGTTTATGCAAGTGTTTTCCTTCCTCTAAAACCTTATAATGATAAAAATAGAAGATTTATAAAGCAAAGATAAATCATCTGTGACAATATTAGCTAACATCTTCCAGAACTCATCCAATTATTTTCTAAATAATTTAAGAACACAATAAATACATGGAAGATTACTTACCGAAGTGTGGTAAAACAGATGCTTTCAAGTGAGAGATTCTGGACTTATGAAACGAAAAGTTTCTGATGATAGATAGATTTGTTAGATGTGGCTTGAATAATTGCAAACAGGAGAATAGAAGTGAAAGAAAGGAGACAAAAGAAGCTAATGGGATATCAGAAAAATTAACGAGGGAACAGCTGGTTTCTGTATACTTGTAGAAGTTGTGTAGGAATGCAGGTGATTCAATTATAGGGCAAATTAATTAATGTTGCTAATTTATAGAAGTTATTGGTGTGAATAAAAGAACAAGTACGAGTTCCAACCAAAGGCAAGGAAAGGAAAGCACATAAAAAATATAGTACCGTTCTTTTTTATGCAATAAATTTTTTATAAATATAATAATTTTATATTTTTTTTATAAATTATTTTTGTTCTATAAACTTTATTTTTATTCTAAATTTATTAATTTAATATTATATAAATATTTAAGAAAAATTATTTTTTTATTAATAATAAATATATATTTATATGAATATAATAATATAATGTATAATTAACAAATTAACTATATAGCATATTAAACTAATAGGCCACTAAAACTCCTTCATTGAAAAAAAAAAAAAACACCAACTAAACGATGCAAAAAATTGATCTAGTAGAAGGCCAAACATTTTGCAAAGGAATGTCTATAGACTTCACAAGGATGATTTGTAGTGTTCCAAATGCATATCATCAACCCATGACCATGAGAGTCCATTAATACCAACCTGACCATTAATAATGGCTCACATTGAATTGTTTTTTACTCCTATAATTTTCTTGTTTCAATACAGATAATATGCCTTGGTGATGCATCAGTACGAAGGCCACAAGTTGATAGCTAACTCCATATTTCTTGGTCCAATGAATGGACCCGCAGAATGTAAATATTGAGAAGTAATAATGCATCTTTAGAACTTATGGTCACGTCTTTGTTCATTTTCAGCATCTTTTGTTTCAATTATGTCGAATCTTTTGCATCATCAAGTAGGGAAAGATTAGTAAAGCTAAAGCATCAGTATGAAGGCCACAACTCGATAGCTTCCTCTATTCTTTCTAATAAAAATATATAGTAACCACGTATGATTTTCGTTTTTTTGTTTTATTACGAGAAAAAAATCTATTCAGTCATATGTCATGTTGTACTTGTACGGTGTTGCGATGATCATCCTTCCAAAATAGGATTTAGCGTGAAATGATGTGGGTGAAAATAATAAGGAATTATTTTTCTTTATTAATGAAACCAAAAGAATAAAAGTCGCTACCGAGTATTGATATAAACCCTAGCTGAATTTGATGGAATTCACGAACCCAAAAATCTATTTGACTCAAGTTTGAGTATGAAATTGAGTTTATCACAATGGAAGACTTGCTCTAAGACAATAAGACTATAAACCATCCCATCACAATGCCTACACATAGAGACAAGCAATATAAGTATAAAATCACTAGTAAAGATTTGCCAATTATTTGAAGAGTTAAAGTTCAATCAAGAACCGAGAGAGGCAATATTTTTATTCTGCAACAATCTTGTTTTTTTTTTTTTAAATATTGTTCACAAAAAAAGAGTACGTATTCTAGAAAGCTAAGTAACCCTAGTTTTTCTAATGAGTCGCACATAAACCCAATTTAAATAATACCAAAATGAAAAGAAAACTAGCCCAAACTAATTAAAATAAATAAAATAAACAAATTTGAAACTTAAACAAGTGTTGTCGCCCGAAACAAAGATAGATCAATAGCCCAACTAATTAAAATAAGATCATATTGGTTTTTCTCGTAATCTACTAGTAGCACCAAAACCCAACTTCAAATGAATGGTTCTCCCTTGTCTTAATAAATTAGAATGTGTTCCTTTTATCATTGGAAATGTATAGAATTCTAGTTTCCAACCCAACTAGAATCGCATAAAAATGTGACTTGGAGCTCCAATTATGATCAAAATAGTAAAGAAATGTCAAATTGTCTAATTTGATTCTTTGTATCCCAATCCTTGAGTTATGGCCTTGGTTCCACCAACAAGTCTTTCTTGAACATGAATCAGATTAATCAAGGCTTGCTATTCATTATTTATTACCCTTTTGAAGTTCTCTTTAGCTCATGTATCTTGAAGAAGTCCATTGAAAGTCTCTTTGAATCTTTTAACCCTAAGCCTTGTCACTAGACCAACCAAAACCTCCAATGAATCTTTTAGTGTTGCTTGGATCACATCATTCCCTCTCTCTTCAAAAGGATTTGACCTCGAATCATTACCTACATAAAATAAAGAGAGATCAACAACATTGAATGTAGCACTAACACCATACCCACTTGGTAGATCGATTTTATAAGCATTGTCATTAATTATCTTTATAATCTAAAAAAAGACTATCTCCTCGAGGCATTAATTTAAATGTTCTTTGTTCGAGAAACCTTTACTTCCTCACATGCACCCAAACCCGTCACCTAGTTCAAACCTCACTAATTTTCATCCTCTATTAGCCTTGAATGCATATTGTTCATTCTTTTTTTCTCTATTTATTGTTGAATCTTTGCTTGTAAGTCTTTTACTACCTATGCTCTTTTTATTATCATCAAGACTAACCCCTTTATCAATAGATAAATGAATCAAATCCAATGGTGTTATAGGATTAAAATGATAAATAATCTCAAATGGTGAATAATCGGTAGTAGAATGCACACTACGATTAAATGCAATTTCAATAAAAGGCAAACAATCCTCTTAATTCTTAAGATTCTTTTTAATGATAGCTCTTAATAATTGAGTTGAAGTCTTGTTCACAACTTCAGTTTGACCATCTATTGGTGGGTGATATTTTATAGAAAATAAAAGTTTAGTCACTAACTTACCTGACAAAACCTTCCAAAAGTAACTTAAAAACTTAACATTTCGATCAGACACAATGCTCCTAAGAATACCATGTAGCTGAATGACCTCTCAAAAGAAAAGGTCTATGATATTTATTGCATCATTAGTTTTATAGCAAACAATGAAATGTGCCATCTTAGAAAATCTATCCAGAATAACAAATATGGAGTCTCTTCTTTTCATAGACCTAGGTAAACCCAAAATAAAATTCATAAAAATATCAACTCAATGTTCCTTAGGAACAGGTAAAGGTTTATATAACAGATGAGGGTTTACTATAGACTTAGCTTGTTTACAAGTTATGCATCTATCACAAATAATTGTAAGCATGCGTAAGGGCATGTAAAGATTAAACAAATCACAAACTAAGGACTGATTTCGAAATCGATTTGTTTAGCGCCATTTTCTTTTGAATGAAATGGCGCATTCTGGGCAAAACAACACCATTTCATCCACTATTTAAAAAAAGCCAAAACATTGTTGTTTGGAATGGCATTATAGGTATTTTTCTTTCTGTGGACATGTAGAGGCAAAAGAAGAAGAAGTTTCTCTCCCCTGTAACACTACCCTCTCTCCCCCCCCACCACTTGCCCAAACCCTGACATAACCCACAGCCATAGCCTACCATTAGATGAAAAAATGGAGGGGAAAAGCCCTGTGGGCGGTTGCCCAATAGCTGTCCGGCCACCCTACCCCTATGCCATGACTGGATAGGGGTAGTAGCCCTCTTTTCCCTATTTTCCCCTTATAAATACTAGGGGAGAGGGATGACCAAGACGTGGGGAAAAAATAGAGAGAAAAAAGAGAGGGAAGAATGAAAAACAAAGACAACACTGTTTGAGAGAGAGAGGAGAGAGATAAAAGAAAACAGAGGAGAAAGAAAATGATAAGAAGAACAAAAAGAGAGAAAACAAAGACAAACAGGAAGGAACAAGAAGGAAAAGGAAAGGAAACATAGTAAAAAGGAGAGAGACAAAAAAACAAAACATAAAAAATGAGAGAACGAAAAAACAAAAGAGAGAAGAGGAAGAACCACCGCAATGCCATCGTCTACAACCACATCCTGCCACCACCACCACCACCAGAACATTAGTGAGCCACCACCCAGTTTCTTCCCCCCCTCGACCCTCTCTTATTCCATCTTCTTCATTTGCTGTCGTGCCATCTCTACTATTCTGCAAAGTGAACAGTGGACGGTGAATTAATTCACTCTCCACTATTCATGTGAACAGTGGAAAGCTTCTCCACTATTCACTAGGCCGGACAACGCCAACCCCGACCAAAATGATCGGACCGGGTCTGACCTAGTCCAATAAAAGAGAAAAAAATCTTGTGGGACGAGCTGGACCAACACCTTTGTGTCGAGCCGGCCCACCTTTTGTCTTGGGCAATGTCGGCCCCATCGATTCTGGGCCAATTTCGGCCCATCTAGGATGGGCTTAGCACAATATATTTGGGCCAACCCATCACTTTATATATTTATAATATAATAATATTATATATTAAGCAAAACAAATTCCAAAAATCCTTTTGAAAAATTTGTGATCTTCCCATGTATTTTTATACCAATTTTGATTAATATTGATTTGTATTTTTATACTATAAAGATACAAATCCAGTATTAAAATACATGATTTTCTCTGAAAGTTGCCAAAACAATTTACACAGAAAAAAAACAAAAAAAGATGTCTTGTTTTCTTGCATACAACCAAGTATCTCAAAGATTAAAAAAAAAAAATCATGTTGTACTTTCATACAACAAAGAAAAAAAAACATGTTTTAACATGTATTTTGGCTTTAATAACTAGTTTATTAAAGTCATGAGAACTAGATCAATATTTCAAAAACACTCAAAAAAACATTTTGTTTTCTTTAATATCTGGGATTACGAATTTATACGTGAAATATATTCTCGATATTAAAAATGTAGTTCTTTTTATTGAAGTTAGAACGGTTAGGTTTTACTCGATAAGATAAGAACCTCCTCATCTAGGAGGGCTTTTTTCAAACCTTAGAGAAACCAACAAATAGAAAACACAAAAATACCTTAGATTTTATCAGACAATCAAACAATGCAGATTACCTTAAGTAGGACGTAGTTAGGGTGCTAATACCTTTTCTTTATGCAACCAGTCTTCATACTCGATCTATGAGACAAGTTAGGGTTTCTAGTGATCAAAATACTAGGTGATGACTCCCATTCCGTCTACACCCCGATATCAAACCTGAGTTGTCCTGATTTTTCTTGATTTTTCTAGGATAACAAACTTGAGAGTGGATGATCGTCGCAACACTGCACACGTGCGATAGTAATGGTGGTGATTACAATATAAGCGTATGACTATAATATTTCTATATAGGTATATTGTATAATATATATTAACTATTTCTATTATTTGATAGACAATATCTAAAGAATAAGACCGATAATAAATCTTCTTTTCCTAGGTTAATTTACAGATAATAAATCTTCTTTACCCGATAATATCTCATGTTTGTTTGAAAGAGTAAAATAAAAAAAAATAAGAAATCTGTATTGATTCATCATTTCATATTTGTAATCTTTTGTTCTATTTCCATTACGACGGGAACCAAACCAACGTTGTTCTGAAATTGGCAATGAAGTGCACTGATCAATCACCTTCTCTCAGGCCTCCAATGTCTCAAGTTGTGGCTGTACATGAAGGCGAAAAAACCCTCGAGGATATTTCTGAAGAGATCACTCCCTTGATCTCTCCTGCTTGAGTACCGGATGATCAATATATATATCTTGTGTTTTGCCATGTTTCCATATCTATTGATTCTTCTTCTTCTTTTTTTCGTTGGTTTGTTTCCCTTGATCCTCCTTTTGATGAGAAACATGTACTGGTTCTTAAGAATTATGGCCCTGGAAATTGGAGACCTGGCTCGTTGATTCGCTTGTTTTTTTTTTTTAATTTAGATAAATAAATTATAATATAAAAGATTATTTGATAATATATCAAGTTTTAATACAAAAAATGTAAAACAAATTGGTAGATATCAAAATTAACACGTTTGATTAGCTGACATCCCTTTTCTGTTGTATTAATTTATATCATTTACCCATTAGTCCAATTCTCACAATAATAGATCAAAGGGAGGTTTCTGTACGTAGTGCTCTCACATTTTTCATTGAGTGATACATCAAAGCTAAATGCTTTCTTTATGACAAAATAGTGATTTTACCATAACAATGCTTTGGTGAAGAAAAATATAGGAAAGTGAAGGTATATATCATCAATAATTATAATCTTTTTGACGTGGGCAGGCCATCACGTGATGGTTTCAATAAATCCAGTGAGGACTTTAGGAAAGTGAAGGTATATATCATCAATAATTATTTTTATTGTTGAAAATAAAACGTGTTGATTGTACGTTTTCTACTTATTATAGAATGTAATTATATAGGAAATATTGTAGTCATATTCTTATGTGGTAATCTCCACCTTTACTATTGTATATTGCCCTACTCATATATATAGAAAGGGTTGGCTAACCTATTAGGTTAAGCCTCCTAATTATTCTAAACTTGGTATCAGAGCCTTCGACCGTCAAAACTCTTTTCTCTCTTTGCAGCCGGCCCTAATTTTCTCCCCCATGGACTCTCCTCCTGCTGCCGCCGTTGCCATCTCTCCCTCCACCGGTGCTGCATCATCACCGGCCAGCCCTCTTCCTGTTGCTGGCCGAGAACAACTTCCACATGAATTCTGATTTTTCTTCTCATGATTCTGTCGTTCCTTTGCCTCTCATGGGAACACAATCTACAACAATGGTTCCTCTATCAAACACCCACCATGTTGTGTCGTTGAAACTTACGAACACAAACTATCTTTATTGGAGAATGCAGATGAAGCCATATCTCCTTGGTCAAGGTGTTTTTCACTTTGTTGACGGCTCCTTGCCGTGTCCTCCATCTCATATGATTGATGCTTCGGCTGATTCTTCTTCTGCCATCAGCCCCTCTTTTCTTCGTTGGAAGCAACAAGATCAACTTATTTTGAGTGCTCTACTCTCCTCTCTTTCCGTGGATGTGCTGCATCTTGTAGTAGATTGTTCTACTTCACATTGTGTTTGGCGCACGCTTGAGAAGGCACTTGCCTCTCCATCTAATTCCCGGATCATGCAACTACATGGCTCCTTTCAAGACCTTCGGCAAGGTGATGCATCGTTAGTATGTATATGCAGCAAGCCAAATCGTTATTTGACGAATTGGCTGCTGCTGGTCGCCCAATGTCCCTTGAAGATTTCAATCTCTATGTGTTTCGTGGACTTCGCGGTGAGTTCAAAGACTTGGTAACTAGTCTCATAACCAAGGCTGAACCGCTATCGTATGCTGATCTTCATAGCCATCTCCTTACCCATGAGTTTCTGCACAAGAATTCCTTTCACTCCATGGCTGTCGGTTCATCCTCTTCACACTCTGTCTTCTTCTTCTCTGCCGCAGCAGCCACCATTGCTGCCAACACCTCCGAATTCTGCTTATTATGCCATGACTAATCACAGCCGAAACAGGGGACGTTCTAGGGTAATTGGCTCAAACACCAACCGATTTCAGGCCCCAAACAGAGGTCACTCCGCTGCAGATTGGAGGCAAAATCAGTGGCAGAACAGGCGCACCTCTGCTGCAGATTTCGGCCAAATCAGGGGCAGTGGTCTGGACATGTCGCTGCCAATTATGTTCCACTCCTGGCCATTCAGCTCTTCAATGCTATCAGTTTCGCAGCAGCACACAGCAGCCCTCTGCTCACCTTGCTGTTGCGAATGATTCTGCTGCAACGACTTGGTTTCCCGACACCGGCGCGAATCAACATGTGACGCCTGACTTGCAACTCTAACTGATTCTGCTCCTTATCTTGGTAATGATTTCTTGCATGTTGGTGATGGTAAGGCCCTTGACATATCCCATGTTGGACATACTACTTTATATTCCCCCAAACGCTTGTTTACATTAACTAATGTTCTTCGTGTGCCTCACATTACCAAACCGTTGTTATCTGTTCAGAAATTCTGTCGTGATAATCATGTTTATTTTGAATTTCACGATTCTGTGTTTTATGTGAAGGATCTCGTCACCAAGGAAGTTCTTCTTTCCGGTCGGAGTCATGATGGTCTTTATGTTCTCTCCGAGTCCTCGGCTACGTCAGTTCCTCAAGCTTTTTGGTCTCCTTGCATTTCCGCGACTGCCGACTTGTGGCATCGTCGTTTAGGTCATCCAACTCCTCGCATTCTAAATTTGTTAGTTTCTGATAATAAAATTATTTGTACGTCTAAACGATCTTTTACTCAATGTCAAGCATGTCCATTAGGCAAGTCATCCCGTTTGTCATTACGACCGACGGGTCACAAAACTTCTACCCCACTTGAATTAATTTTTAGTGATGTTTGGGGCCCTGCTCCAATGTTTTCTTCTGATGGTTTTCGTTATTTTGTTATCTTTGTTGATGCGCACACTAAATATATCTGGTATTATCCGCTTGTTGCGAAATCTGATGTATTTTCCACGTTTCAACGTTTTCAGACACTTGTTGAGCGTCAGTTTTCTCTTAAAATTAAATCTGTTCAAACTGATTGGGGTGGTGAATATCGTAAATTAAATAATTTTTTCAAACAATTGGTATTCATCATCGATTAATTTGTCCTCATACTCATGAACAAAATGGCACAGTTGAACGTCGTCATAGACATATTGTCGAAACTGGCCTAACCCTTTTAGGCCAGTGTAATGCCCCATTGCGTTTTTGGAACTATGCTATGGAATCATCGGTCTATCTTATTAATCGCATGCCTACTCATGTTCTTCAAAATAAATCTCCTTTTGCGTGTCTGTTTCATCGCACTCCTGATTATAACTTTCTACGCACTTTTGGGTGTCTTTGTTTTCCATTTTTACGTCCATATCATGCTCATAAATTAGATTTTCGGTCTTCTCCTTGTGTGTTTTTAGGCTATAGCTCGTCTCATCTTGGTTATCGGTGTCTTGATTTAGAGTCTGGTCGTGTCTATGTCTCCCGTCATGTTCGTTTTCATGAATGTGTCTTTCCTTTTAAAAAGTCTGAACAGGTAACAACACCCCCGGTTCCCCCCACTCCACCTACCTATCTTCCATCCTTGCATCCCCCTTCCTGTTTTCAGCCTATTCCTTCCCAAATCGGCAGAAAACACAACCCACCTTTGCCCCTTGCCGCAACCCCCCAGCTTGCTCCCCTGCCCGTTGATTCAGCCGACCCTGCCTCACCACCCCACACAGCCATACTATCACCACGTGCTTGTCTTTCCAATGATTATTGTGCAGGAACAGGTTCTGACTTGCAGGATTCAGTAGCGGCACAACCCAGCACCTCCCCGGCTTCACCTCCTGGTCTGCAACTTTGTGTTGATCTCTCCTCTTATCCTCTTCAGCACATTCCAGGTACAGGTGCTGCTACTCCATGTCCAGCTGCTCCTAAACACCCCATGGTTCTTCGTCCGAGACAGCCCAAGACAGCGCTGATCACCACCACGGCAGCCACCTCTGCTGCTTCCTTCAGTCGGGTAACTTCTCCTCCCTCGCATGAGCCACTTATTTTTCCTGATGCTAACAGATATGAGGCGTGGCATAATGCTATGCGAGAGGAAATTCAGGCCTTACGCGCAAACAGAACATGGACTTTAGTGTCGTTTCATCCGTCCATGAATGTTGTTGGTAGCCGATGGGTCTACAAAATTAAACGCAGATCTGATGGTAGCATTGAGAGGTATAAGGCGCGCCTGGTTGCTAGGGGCTTCACTCAGCAAGAAGGTATTGATTACTCAGAAACTTTTAGTCCTGTTATCAAACAGGCAACAGTCCGCTTAGTGTTCTCCATTGCAGTTTCGAGTGGTTGGAAAATTCATCAGCTTGACATTCATAATGCATTTCTAAATGGAGTCCTTGATGAAGAGGTTTACATGAAACAACCTCCAGGTTTTGTTGATTCTGCACTCCCAGGTCATGTATGTCGATTGCATAAATCTCTATATGGGTTAAAACAGGCTCCGCGGGCTTGGTACACTCGTCTGAATGATTTTCTATTATCCATTGGTTTCCGTGCTTCTAAAGTGGATACCTCATTGTTTATCTTCTCGGTTGGTAGTGATATTTGTTATCTTTTGGTTTATGTTGATGATATTCTGCTTACGGGTAATAATGGAACTCTGCTACAACGACTCATTCAGCTACTGAGCTCAGAATTTAAACTTCGGGATTTGGGTGATGTTCATTATTTCTTGGGTATTGAAGTGCAGTGTACTGGTCTGGGACTTATGCTTTGTCAACATAAATATACACTTGATATCCTCACACGAGCTGGTATGTTATCCTGTAAACCAGTTGATACTCCTATTTCGGCATCCAAAGCCACCATTATGCCGGATCCATTGTTTTCTGATGCTACTCGTTTTCGGCAACTTGTTGGTGCTCTCCAATATCTCACTTTCACACGCCCGGATATTTGCTTTGCTGTTAACCGGGTCTGTCAATTTATGCATGCTCCTACAGAATCCCATTGGGCTGCCGTGAAACGCATCTTGCGTTATCTCCGTGGTACGGCATCACATGGTTTACATATTACTCGCAGCTCTTCCTTTGCTTTACACGGTTTTACAGATGCAGATTGGGCAGGTAGTATTGAGGATAGAAAGTCTACAGGTGGTTATCTTGTGTTCTTTGGTCAGACGCCAATTTCGTGGAAATCGAGTAAGCAACGCACTGTTGCTCGTTCTTCGACGGAAGCTGAGTACCGATGGCACGGCTGAAGTTATCTGGCTTCAGTACTTGTTAACGGATCTTCAGATTCCGGCTCCTTCTGCTCCTATTATCTGGTGTGACAACCTTGGTGCCACGTATTTGTCCGCAAACCCTGTATTTCATGCTCGCACAAAACATATTGAGATTGATTATCATTTTGTCCGAGATAGAGTTGCGAAGAAGGAGATTCAAATTCGTTTTATTTCCTCTCAGGATCAACTTGCCGATGTCTTCACTAAGCCACTTCCTGCTGCTTCATTTACTGCTTTTAGATTCAAGCTTCGGGTTGATCCTCCACCCTCAGCTTGAGGGGGCGTATTATAGAATGTAATTATATAGGAAATATTATAGTCATATTCTTATGTGGTAATCTCCACCTTTACTATTGTATATTGCCCTACTCATATATATAGAAAGGGTTGGCTAACCTATTAGGTTAAGCCTTCTAATTATTCTCAACTCTACTTTATAAAAGTACTTTTTAGAAGATAAAATGTTAGTCTATTCAAACTAAAGGGAAAGTAAAATTTACGTAAAATTAATAGAGCGCTAATCTACTTCTTAATTAGAAGATAACTGTATATTGTTCTACTTCCAAAAATTTCACAGCCAAGACATTTCATGTGACAATAGCATAAATAATATATTCTGAATACAAAATGGTTGAGCTATTACAAGCGCAGAAGGCTATATTAATTTTTGTTTAAAATAAAATATAGTTTAAACAACACCTCAGTACAATACCAATCAAACAAAGTAATGTATCAACTTGTGGTGGTTCTTTAGCTTTATTAATTTTTCTCTGCTTGACAATGCAAAAGATCGACATAATGTTAACAAAAGATGCTGAATTACGTGAACAAAGACTTGACCATAAATTTAAAAGATGCTTTTTTACTTCTCAATGTTCACTTTCTGATTGGACCCAAGAAATGGAGGGTAAGCTATCAGCTTTTGGCCTTCATACTGATGCTTTAGCTTTATTAAATGCAAAAGATTAACAAAAGATGCTGAATTACATGAACAAAGACTTGACCATAAAATTTAATGATGCATTATTTCTTCTCAATGTTCACTTTCCGATTGGACCCATGAAATGTAGGGTAAGCTATCAGCTTTTGGCCTTCATAGTGATGCTTTAGCTTTATTAATCTTTCTCTGCTCGACAATACAAAAGATCGACATAGTGGAAACAAAAGATGCTGAACATGAATTATCCAAAAAAAAAAGATGCTGAACATGAACAAAGACTTGATCTTAAATTTTAAAGATGCGTTATTACTTCTCACTGTTCGCTTCATTGGACCCAAGAAATGTAGGGTAAGCTATCAGCTTTTGCCCTTATTCATACTGATGCTTTAGCTTTATTAATCTTTCTCTTCTCGACAGTGCAAAAGATCGATATAATGAAAGCAGAAGATCGACATAATGGAAATAAAAGATGCTGAACATGAACAAAGACTTTACCATAAATTTTAATGATGCATTATTACTTCAGACTCCATGGTTCCAATCATTTACAATATTATTATAATTATTTTATCAATGTTAAAAAATCAATTCAATCAAAATATTTAATACAAAACAAAATTAAATTAAATATTCAGTTGACAATCAAAATATTTAATACAAAACAAAATTAAATTAAATATTCAGTTGAAAAGATGTATTATCTAATAATATAAAATTATTATCAAAACTTTAAACTTTTAAGTTTATAGTGATTCTTTAATAATAACAATTTGTAATGGGTAATTAGGGTGGAAAGTATAAGGAATTTTTATCTTTTATTAACAAAACAAAAAAAAAGTCACCATCTAGTATTATAGTCATTAGAATTTTAAGAGAAATTAAAGTGAATAAACCTTGTTGTTACCCAATTTTTGACCCACCTATTTGATAAAATTTTTGAAAAATCCAAAAATAGTGAAAGCAACAAAAATCCAAAAAAATATATTTTTAATATATTTGTATCATTTTTAGCATTTTCGGCATTGTCTCAAAAGAATTTAATTTTTCAAAGGTCTTTTAAACGCGTTTGACTTTTCACGCGTCATTTTTAAAATCATTGATTTTCTTCATTGAGTCGACGTTGATATTGCTCGTTTTAAAAAATAAAAGAAAAAACAAGAAAAATCAAAAGTTATAAAAAAAGAAAAGTTGAGGGACCAAGTTTGGGACCTAGCAACATTTTTTACCTAAATAGGAGTTTCCACAACTCACACAAGGGGGAGCAATTTTGAACATTTGGGGAGACAACACAAAAAAGGAAACCCTAAAAAGCTTAACTCTTTCTTCTCCCTCACCCGAAGCAGCCGCCGCTCACCCCCCTCATCCAAACACAAACCAGAATCGACCACTCCCTCACCTTACCAGACCTCCCTTCTCTCAGCCGACCCATCAGCTTTCTTCCTCCGATTTCCACGGATTTTCCCTTTTCTTTTGACAGACCCTTACTCTCCCTTTCCCCGACCAAGACAAGAGAAAACCAAATAAGTGCCCCCCCCTTTTTCTCTCATCTTCAACCTTCAGCCAGAGGCTCTGTCTCCCCTCAGCATTTTCCTCTCCAAGACAGCCTCATCCCCTTCAGTCTCTCCATCTTCTTGGCAAAGGGAACCAAAGCTAGCAACCCCCTCCATCCATCTCGCCCTTGACTCCAACCATCTCCTTCCTTTTACAGAACCCATACCGATCTTCCCCAATCTCTTCATCTCCATCAACACAAAGCCTTCCCCTCAGCAATGTCTTCTTCGCCTTTGCTCTCCTCAACAACAGTTCGATAACCCAAAGTGCATCATTAAGTTTTAAAGACCAGTCTTTCCTATTAGGGTTTACTATTTTGTCCAAGATCTGTTTGATCTCCCTATTAGTAAGCTCTACTTGTCCACCTGTCTGAGGGTGATAAGGGGTGGAAACTTTATGTGTGATTTCATATTTCTTCATTAAAGAATCAAATGGCTTGTTGTAGAAATGTGTTCCACCATCACTTATCATGGCTCCAGGGATTCCAAATCGACTCTAAATATTTTCTTTCAAAAACTTTATCACTGTTTTGTGATCATTGTTTCGACTTGGAATTGCCTTTATCCATTTTGAAACATAATCTACTGCGACTAATATGTATAAAAAACCAAATGATGGAGGAAATGGACCCATGAAATCTATACCCCAACAGTCAAAGATCTCAATGACAAGAATAGGATTTAAAGGCATCATGTGATGTTTTGAAATAGATCCCAACTTTTGACAATTTTCACAAGTCTTGCAGAATCCATGTGAGTCTTTGAACATGGTGGGGCAGTAAAATCCACTTTGTAAGATTTTTGTAGTTGTCTTTCTTGATGAGAAATGACCCCCACATGCCTCAGAATGACAAAATTTAATGACACTACTTACCTCATTATTAGGAATGCATCTTCGAAATATTTGATCAGGACAATATTTGAATAAATAAGGGTCATCCCAATAAAAGTTCTTCACTTCGTTCAAGAACTTTCTTTTGTCTTGGGTACTCCAATGAGCTGGCAATTGTCCTGAAACAAGAAAATTAACAATATTAGCAAACCAAGGCATCGTAGAGAAAATAAAGATTCATCAGGAAAGTAGTCATCGATTGGTGTGATGTCAGATCTCGAATCGGTTGTCAATCTTGACAAATGATCGCGACAACATTTTCGGTGCCTTTCTTGTCTTTGATTGTGATATCAAATTCTTGAAGTAACAAAATCCACCGCACCAATCTAGCCTTAGAATCTTTCTTAGAAGAAGATATTTCAATGCTGCATGATCACTAAAAACAACAACAGGTGAGCCAACAAGATAAGATCTGAACTTGTCACATGCAAATACTACTGCAAGTAATTCTTTTTCAGTGGTGGTGTAATTCATTTGAGCACTATTTAAAGTTTTACTTGCATAGTAAATCACATAAGATTTCTTCTCTTTTCTTTGTCCCAAGATAACACCCATGACATAATCACTAGCGTCACACAGTATTTCAAAAAGTAATGACCAATCAGGAGGTTGAATGACAGGAGCAGAAGTAAGCAAGTTTTTAAGTTTAACAAAGGCTTTTTCACAATGTTCAGTCCATTCAAAAATATTACCTTTGTTAGAAGGTTACTCAATGGCTTAGATATTACACTAAAATCTTTGATGAACCTTCTGTAAAAACCAGCATGTCCTAAGAATGATCTAACATCTTTAACAGATTTTGGTGTTGGTAAGTTGGCAATTAACTCGATTTTAGATTTGTCAACCTCAATTCCTTTCGATGAAACAATGTGACCAAGTACAATGCCGTTTGTTACCATAAAGTGACATTTTTCCCAATTCAGTACAAGATTCTTCTCTTCACACCTGCTCAAAACCTTTTCTAAGTTAGTCAAACAATCATCAAATGAATCACCAAAAACAGAAAAATCATCCATAAAAATCTCAAGAAAACGTTCAACCATATCACTGAATATGCTAAGCATGCATCTTTGAAACGTGGCTGGTGCATTACATAATCCAAAAGGCATCCTTCGATATGCAAAAGTACCAAATGGACATGTGAAAGTAGTCTTCTCTTGATCTTCCAATGCAATTTCAATTTGATTGTAACCTGAATAGCCATCTAGGAAACAATAAAATTCATGACCTGCAACTCTTTCTAGGATTTGATCCATGAAAGGTAAAGGGAAATGATCTTTTCTAGTCATTGAATTAAGTTTCCTATAGTCAATGCACATGCGCCAACCAGTAATAGTCCTAGTTGGAATTAACTCATTTTTCTCATTTGTTATCACAGTGACTCCAGACTTTTTGGGTACAACTTGGGTAGGACTTACCCATTTGCTGTTAGAAATAGGATAAATGATTCCATTATCTAGAAGCTTAATGACTTAATTTTTCACTACTTCTTTCATATTAGGATTAAGCCTTCGTTGCATTTCTCTAGAGGGTTTAGCATTTTCCTCCAAATAAATCTGTGTGTGCAAATCAAAGGGCTAATTCCTTTTATGTCAGCTATGGTCCATCCTAATGCATTTTTGTGCATTTTCAGAGTCTGTAATAACTTACCTTCTTGATGTGCATTAAGTTTGGAAGAGATTATTACCGGAAAAGTTTCGTTTTCTCCCAAAAATGAGTATTTGAGATTGAATGGTAACGACTTCAAATCAGGTTTTGGTGGTTGAACACTTGAAGGTATGGACTCAATTGATCGTGGTGGTAATTCTTCAATTTATGGTCTCCAATTACATGCCTTTGATTATTCCTAAAAGTAGACTATTTGCACATCATCAGATTCATCAATCTCAGTTTCACTGGAAGTGGTTTGAAATTGATCATGAACTAATTTTTCAATAAAGTCCACTTCCTGTAAATCATTATCATCTCCAGGTTGCTTGTAAATGTTGAAAATATTCATCTCCAATGTCATGTTTCCAAATGATAGCTTCATCAGTCCATTCCTACAATTAATCAATGCATTAGAAGTTGCAAGAAATGGATGTCCTAAAATGAAAAGAATTGAATTACATGCTTCAACAGGTTGTGTATCCAAGACAATAAAATTTACAGGGTAAATGAATTTATCAACTTGTACTAAAACATTCTCAACTATTCCTCTAGGCACTTTTACATATCTATCAGCAAGTAAAAGAGTTACATAGGTTGGTTTTAATTCACTTAGATTGAGACTTTAAAAGACTGAATATGGAAGTAAATTCACACTAGATCCAAGATCAAGTAAGGCTCTTTTAATTTTATATCTCCAATAAAGCAAGAAATTGTAGGATAACCAGGGTCTTTATATTTCAAAGCATTATTGTTCTGAAGAATGGCACTTACTTGTTCGGCTAAAAAGGCTTTCTTTTTCACATTCAGTTTTCTCTTCACAGTGCACAGATCTTTCAAAAATTTAGCATAGAAAGGAACTTATTTAATAGCATCCAATAGCGGTATATTGATCCTTACATGTTTGAAAGTTTCAAAGATTTCAGAGTTGTGATTGACTTTTCTTTGTTTGGTCATGACATGAGGAAATGGAAGTGCTGGCGGGGAACCAGCCTTTTCTCACAAGGTTCAAGAGTGAATTTTTCAATAACCTTACCACTGCGAAGAGTGGTGATTGATTTGACTTGATCCATGTATTGACTTCCGGAACTACTTGCATTTGCATTGTATTGCCCCTTGAGATTTTGCTGTGGTTGAGATGGAAACTTACCTTTCTCTTGAAAACTGAGAGCATATGTGAATTTTGCAAGAGTATCTTTAAAATCTGTCATGCTTTGAACAAGTTGAGTGTTGATTGTCTCATGCTTTTTAATGAATGCATGCAATGTTTCCTCAAGATTTCTTCTAGGAGATGGAGCATAAGGAGGTGCACATCCATGAGAATTTTGGAAATTATGGTGTGCTTGAAACGATGGCTGTGAAGTTTGTGCATTGTTGTTATCACTCTTCCAACTAAAATTTAGGTGATGTCTCAAACTAGGGTTCTATGTTTATGAGTATGGGTTATGATTGGGACTTTGGAAATTGTTTAAAGCATGGGCTTGTTGATGGAGGCATTCCCTAAAAGAAGTTAAAGTTGGACAATTATTTGTTGAGTGTTCATTGGTTTCACATATTTAACACACAATGTCTTGAATAGATTTTATTTGACCACTCCTTTTCAATTCTTGTGCCTCGACTTTTCTAGCTAAAGATGCAAACTTGGCTTGGAGGTCATAACCCTAAGGTTATGCATACCTCCACTAGATGTATGAGGTTGAGTTTTGCTTGGTGCCTTATAAGTGCCTGTCGTGTCTCAATTTTGAGCATTTTCAGCTAGCAAGTCTAGATACTCCATTACTTCATTAGGATATTTATCTTTAAAAGTTCCATTGCACATCAATTCAACCATTTGCCTATCTCTAGGAATTAACCCTTCATAAAAATGTGAAACCAATCTCCATGTTTCAAAACCATGATGAGGGCAAGTATTAAGCAAGTCTTGATACCTATCCCATCATTGGTAAAATGTTTCTCCTGGCTTTTGAGTGGATATAATGATTTGTCTTTTGAAAGAGTTTGTTTTGTGAGACGGAAAAAAACTTCTTTACAAATTGTTGTTGCATTTCATCCCAAGCACGAATGGATCCTGGTCTCAAATTTTGTAGCCATGTTTTAGATTTATCTTTTAATGAAAAAGAAAAAAGCTTTAATCCGATGGTGTTCATGCTACAATTTGAGTCATTATAGATGGTACAGACCTCCTCAAATTCCTTTAAATGCAAGTATGGATTTTCTAAATCTAAGCCATGAAAAGAAGGTAAAATATGAATAATGCCTAGCTTAAAATTAAAATGAGATGCATCAAGAGGGAAAACTATGCATAAGGGTGCACTTGTTCTTGTAGGATTCATATGGTCTCTAAGTGTTCTAACACGGTTATTCTCATTATTCTCATTATGAAGCGACTACTTATCTTCTTCGGTCATATTTTCTAAAAATAATGAGAATACCCTACAAAGTCTACCACTTAATATACGTGATCAAACTCTCATGCACGTGTAGGAAGAGAATTAAAGGAAGAAAAGAAAAGAAAAGAAAAGAAAAGGAAACAAAACAAAAGTTAGATAAAATGAAAAGTGAAAAGAGAAAATAAAATAAATATTATAATTTATACAAGAATTTAACTCCCTGGCAACGACGCCGAAAACTTGACACAACCAAAAGATTGATGTCTTCTTCCAAGTGCAGGAGTGTCGAAGTAATAAATAACTCGACAAGACTGTGGTCGAACCACAAAGAGGTTAACTATATAAATTATAAATAACAACAACACAACAACAACAACAATAACAATAATAGTAGTAGTAGTAGTAGTAGTAGTAACAGTAATAATATTAATAATAGTAATAGTAATAGTAATAATAAATAGGACTTTGAGATGTAATTAAACAATGATAAAAACAAATGTCAAGGTTATAGGATCCACTAATGGTATTTCAAAAAGTAATAATAACAACAACAATAACAATAACAATAACAAAAATAATACTAGTAGTAGTAGTAGTAGTAGTAATATTAATAATAGTAATAGTAATAGTAATAATAAAGAGGACTTTGAGATGTAAGATTAACGTGAGGATTAAACAATGATAAAAACAAATGTCAAGGTTAGAGGATCCACTAATGGTATTTCAAAAAAATATAGTATAAACTCTTATTACTCAACTGGAAACCACACACAAAGGAGGTTTCAATCGAATTATAAATTATTAATATGATTACATTAATTATCTTATTCGAGTAATGTCAATACTTGTAAATATTATCAAGTATTCATGGTGATAACTTATGTTAACAACAAATCAAGTTCCTTTTTTTTTTTATCAAATGTAAGAATTGTATAGATCAAAAAGAAGCTGGAGACCAGCAATACAAGGAAAAGGGAACGAAGTCCCTTTTCTAAAACAAAAGCAAGACAAGCTTGCTGGTTAGAAGGCAAAAGGGAACAAACTCCCTTGTACAAACCATAATCAAGACAAGCTTACTAAATAGAAGCAAACTAAGGGAACAGACTCCCTGTATCAACCTAGAATCAAAGGGAACAGACTCCCTCGAACAAATATCAAATCCATAAGGCAAAACAACAATCATACAATGAGAACATCGGCTAGGGTAAACCAGCAGCAAAAATCCTTCCAAAGTATTTGTTGTACCAAGGGTTGTTCAACACAAATCTAGATTAACCATTTAACAAGCAAGGTATTAAGAGTGAGCAAGATAATAAATATAAAACATGTTAGTATCAAGCATTAAAGTTCATATTGAGTTTATACTATACTTATTCTTACACCATTTAATTGTTGAGTGGGTGGCCACAACTTGACTTGGTGACAATCCTTATCTTCTTGTCTAAAGAAAACATCATTGCTGATGTCAGAATTCGAACAAACTTGAATCATGAAAGTTTTAGGAAATTGTCTCAGCTTTCTAGGAAAAAGATTGGGGTCATTTGGACTTCTAGAACTCGAGATATGGGCTGAACACTGAACAATGTCTGGGCTGTAGGACAAATTCTGACTTCTCTATTGTTGCTAAGATTTGGACTTCCAAACAGCAGAACTGGGTCTTGCACTCCCATAAATGTTTTAGGCCTATGTCTTAGCTTTCCATCCATATAAAGCATACCTAAATCCAAGTTTTACAGCTCCAGTTATGATCCAATGACTGAACAACGTTCCAGTTTGGACTAAACCAACATCTCTTTTCTAAGCTTAGCACTCTCTTTGTCTTCTCAATTTCAGTAGTTAAACTCATCAATCAATCCTTTAATTTATGTGATAGGCCTGCATTTAAGATGAATATTTATCATAAATTAAGGTATCTTATAGTATCAGACTTGCTATTATAAAACATGCTTTAGTTAAGGAGTTATTAATACTTCAAGTGCAAAATGATGATATATAACCTTGATAAAAATGCACTTTTAAGTACTAATCAAATGACCAAAATAGTAGCCTGAAGCTAGCCTCGTAGCTACCCAACTGCCAAATCTATTACCTGCAGAAGACAAAAAAAAAACAATGAACCATAAGAAAGAGTGAAACCAGAACAGAGCAGATCTAAAAAAAGGGAGGAAGAACCGAAACTTGTGTTTTTTTCTTCTTTTACAGGTGATGGTGGTTATCACTGCCTATGCAGAAAGGGACAGGAGGAGAAAACATCCTAGATCCACCGATCTTTTGGGCTTTGCTTACGGCGGCGACGGTGAGTGGAGAAGACATGCAGCCACTGTTCCTGTATTCCCAGAAGTCCTCATTTATAAGGTGAATTTTCATTTCCAAGATTTCTCTATTTTTTATTCATTCTAATGCTTATTTGGTACCTCTATTAAATCCATTCTATAAGCACTTAGATTGCTTTTCTGCTAAAATTTCAATCGAGGCTTACATCTCCTTTGATCAATAACCAATCTAAACTTTTGAAGACATCAGAGGCTTTATCATAGAAAATAAAATTCATGTTGGTAGCTCAATATTTTTTCTGGTGATGATTTTAGGCATTTGTTGTGTCTACTAACTGTGACCCGATCATTTACAACACTCATCTTCACTGCTTTGTTTAGATGATATTGAAATACATTATTAAGCACATAGGACTGATCATCAATATTTTCTTCTCCCTAGTCTATATCTCTTTTCTTTGAGTCATTTCTCAATCGTTGGACTTTCTTTCTTTAATATGCCATTTGCCGTTGATTCCAATATTGTATTTTTTGCACGTGTGTGGTGTCATGGCGATATATGTCCACTCTTGGTATGGTATCAGAAAAATAGGGAAGATAAGGATTTCTTGTTTTTTATCAGTGGAAAGATGGAATGAGAGTCACCACCTAGTATTTTTGTCATTAGGAATCCTAACTAGTCTCAGAGATCGGGTACGAGGAATATTTGCATAAAAATAAGGTATTAACACCCCAAATATATCCTACCTAAGGTAAGTTGCATTGTTTAATTGTCTGATAAAGGCTAAGGTATTGTTGTGCTTTCTAATTGTTAGTCTGTCTAAGGTTGAAGACAAATCCTCCTCGGTAAAAAAATCCTTATCTTATGGAGTAAAATCTAACCGTTCTAATATCGACAAAAAGAAGAACTACCATTTTAATATCAAGAATATATGTTGCGTATAAGTTCATAATCCTAGTATTAAAAGAAAAAAATATTTTTTTTTGTATTTTCAAAATATTGGCCTAGTTCTTATGACTTTAATAAACTGGTTATTAAAGTCCAAAATGAATACTAAAAAATATATATATTTTTAATTTTGTTTGAAAATACAGTATGATTTTTTTTAAAATCTTAGGAGACTTAGTTGTATGCATGAAAACAAGGCATTTTTTTTCAACATTTCAAAGAAAACCGGGTATTTTAATACCATATTTATATCTTTATAGTATAAAAATACAAACCAATATTAATCAAAATAATATAAAATTACTCAAGAGAACCATAAATTTTTAGAAAGGATTTTTTGTTTTTTTTAATATATAATATTATATATAATAATATATTGGGTTTGGGCCTTGCTCAATCCTGTGGGCTGAGCCCACCCTGTTTGGGTCGAGTTCGGCTCAAAAGGAAATTAGGCCGAGTTTGGCCCAAAAAAGGTTTTTTTTTTCAACCTATGCCGAACCCGACCCAGTCATTTTGGTATGGCCAGAGCTATCCAACCCAGTAAATAGTGGAGAACTCTCCACTATTCACATGCAACATGAACAATGGAGAAGCAAGGGAGGAGAAGAAGAAGAAGAAAAGTGGTGGGTTGCCTAACAGTTGTTCACAGTGTTGCTAGTGGTGGCGAAGAGGAAGAATGGTGGTGGCTTTGCAGTGGTTCTTCTTTTTCCTCTTGCTTTGGTTTTTCTGTTACTTTTGTTTCTTTCCTCTTTCTCTTTTCTTTAACTTTGTTTCTCTCTTCCTCCTCTCCTTTTTCTCCCTTTCTATTTTCCCCTGTTTCTTTCCTTTTTTTTATTTGTTTCTCTCCTCTTTATCCTCTATTCTTTGTCTCTCTTTTTTTTCTTTTATGCTAATCCTCCCTCCTTTGTAATCTCCTTTCCCCTCAAAATCCCTACTATAACAATATCCTCTCTCCAAAAAAAAACTCCTCCTTTTGTGTCTCTTTCCCTTGTTATTTATAAAAGGGAGGAGGAGAGGGCCACCTAACCCTATCCATGTGTAGGGTAAGGTGGTCAGGGCATAACTCTATATAGCCGCCCTAGGGCATAACTCTTTACTTCATTATGGTGGTAGGTATGTATGGGTATGGGTTGTGTAGGGTTTTCAGGTAGCGGGCAGAGAGGGAACAAAAGCAGGGGAAAACTTTTCTTCTTCCCTTGCCTTGTGGACCAGGGGAAGAAGAAGACCTACAATGCCATTCACAACAGCATCGTTTTAGCCCTCATTTTTTTTATGAACAGTGTACTAAAACGATACCATTTTGTACAAAATACGTCTTTTTATTTAAAAGAAAATGGTGCAAAAAACGAGTCAAATTCCAAATCAGTCTTTAATGTTTGATTTGTTCGATCAAGTCCTTAATTGAAATTTTGATTTAAAGAATCAATTGAATTGCATCCCTACCAAATTCAATCATTGACCCTAAAGTTGGTCATCTTTTTCACTTTAATCCTGCCAAAAACTTTCAATTTCTTTAATTTGGCACCTGATTCTCGTCAATTCTAGCCCCTCTATTTACACACCTCTTTCAATGTGGTCCTTGTTTCAAATTTCTTCAATCAAGTCCCTAATTGGCCTTTAAACTTTAAAATTTATGCAATTAAGCCCCTGATTTGACGAAATCAACTTTAAAAATTATAATTTGACCCTCGAACTTTAATTTCTTCCAAGTAAAGCCCAAATTGACTTTTAAATCAATGTTTCTTGTAATCAAACCCTCCATAAACTCAATTAAACCTTTAATAAAATTTAATTGAGTCCATAAACATCTAATTTTGAACTTTTCTTTCTCAAATTAATTTTTCTTTGTCAACAAGGCTCTAAGTAGTAAAAAATATAGTATCAAATTTTCATATTTGTATTTTTTAACCTCCTCAACCAATTTTTAGATATTTTCTAGGCGCTCTGGTATCCTCTACTCATAGTGATTTTCTTTATTGGATTTCTTTCGAATATAATTTTTTTGTTTTGTTTTGGAAGAGAAAAAATGAATTTGGGGAATAACCCAAAAATAGGTTATGAAAGTCTCCATGTTTTCTAACATAATATCTCTCATTGCTTCTAATATAGGCATGATCCTAGTCATGGTTTTTTTTAAGGAATATTCTATCAAGCTCAAAATGAAATTGGAAGGGATATAATTTTAAGAAAGTGAAGGGATAACAAAGATGACCTTTTCTCATTTCAAGCAAGGTCAGTTAGAACTGATAAATTTTGATCTCATCCGGTGTAATGATTTGGACTTGTAAAAGTCATGATTCACGATTCCATAACTATTGAATCCACTATATGTCATTATGCATACTACTAAAACTTATCTATATGATGTGTTGATGTGATCCAACCATCAAAGGATCCATTGGAGGTTCCAGTTGGTCCAGTTACCAGGCTTAGGGCTAAGAAGTTCAAACAAGCTTTCAATGGACTTCTTCATAAGACATGGGCTAAGGTGGATTGCAAGAGGATTTGTAATAATAAAGAGCAAGCCTTGATTAATTTGATTCATGTTCAAGAGGTGCTTGTTGATGGAACCAAGACCATTACACAAGGATTGGGAGAAGAAGACTAGATTCGGACAGTTTGACCTTTCATTACTCGTTTGGTCATAACTAGAGCTGCATATAGAATTGTATGTGATTCTATTTGGAATGGAAACTAGACTTCCAAACCTTTCCAACAGTATATGGCATGCCTTCTAATTCATTAAGACGAAAGAGAACCATTCGTTTTAAGTAGGGCTTTTGCTGCTACCAGACATAATGCAAAAATAATGAACTTGTCTTAGTTAATTAGTTGGGCTATCAATCTTTACTTATTTTGAGACATTTTATTTGGGTTTTAGACTTGTTTATTTTAATTAGTTTGGGCTAGTTTTAGCTTGGGTTGATTATTATTTAAATTAGGCTATGTGAGACCCATTAGGAAAACTAGGGTTTTGGCTTGGAGTTTAAATACTTTTTAGAAATAATTTTAGGGCAGACTTTTTATGATATTTTTAGCATTGTAGCAGACTTTTTGGTTGCTCAATCTTGGTTCTTGATTGAACTTTGAACTCTTTAAAGAATTGACCATTCTTTGTTGTGAATTTACACTTCCTTTGCTCATCTCCAGGTGTAGTTGTTATGATCGAGTAGGTTTATAGTCTTGTTGTCTTGGAGTAAGTCTTTAATTGTGATAAGCTCATTCAAATCACAACAAACTTGGATTAGATTGATCTTGGGGTTGCGAATTCCATTAAATTCTGCTAGGGTTCGTATCAGTTGGTATCAGAGCTGATCTAATCACAGGTTATATCCTTCAATTTGAGTCTTTATTGTTAATTGTTTGATTCTTGATAGATTCGGTCACCTATATAAAAACAATTAGTTTTGTTTTGTTAGTTTCATAATTCTTTGCTTCTTGAGTCTATATTGCGTTTATAAATTCACAATAAGTTGCTTGTTTTTTTTTCTTTGAAATTGTTGCTAAGTGATCTCAAGAACTAAAAAAAGGCAATTTTAAGTAAAAAAAAAAAAAAAAAGGCGTGGTGAGCATATTAGAGTGAAAAGCCTATGTTTTTGTGTGAAACACGAGTGTGTGAGGTATTTTTTTCATTATTAACAATTTTGTGCAGGTATATATATATATATATATAAGAGATAATGTCTTCTAGCAGTGGAGTTCATGTTTGGAGAGATGATGAGTAGGTTTGAAGATAGGTTTGAAAAATTGGAGACTAAGGTTGAAAGTGGGCTTGGGAAAGAGGGTAGAGAAGCTAGGAAGAAGGAGAGTGTTGCTAGAAACTCTATAGAAGGAACCGAATATGATTTTAACCATGGTGGTGAGTTCTATACATATAGGAATGACTTGTATGAGGCTCGACCAATGAGGGGTAGAATTCGGCCGGATAGGGATTCTGGGCATAGAAGGAATTTTGATGATTTGGGTGATGTGGATCGAAATTTGGGTATTATTAAGTTGACAATCTCAACATTTAAGGGAAGAAATGACCCTGAAGCTTACTTAGAGTGGGAGAGAAAGTTAGAGATAATTTTTGATTAATAGGTACTCAAAAGAGAAAAAGGTTAAGTTAGCTGTAGTGGAGTTTACTAACTATGCCATGGTATGGTGGGAGAGATTGGTGGTAGAAAGAAGAAGGAATAGAGAAGGACCAGTTAGTACATAAGAGGAGTTGAAGACAATAATGAAGAAGAGGTATGTTCTTAAACACTATTATCGGGAGTTGTTTAATCGTTTACACAGGGTAATAACAGTATGGAGGAGTATCATAAAGAATTAGAGATGGCTATAATTAGGGCTAATATTAATGAAGATGAGGAAGTGACTATGTTTAGGTTTTTGAATGGCTTGAATAGAGACATAACTAATGTTGTGGAGTTGCAATCATATATTTATTTGGAGTAAGTACACTTAGCCATTAAAGTTGAAGGACAATTGAAAAGGAAGGGTAATACACAATCTGAAGCTTATACAGGGTCTTCTTTGGGTTGGAGAATGAATTATAGGAGAGAGGGTAGTGCACCAACGAAGTTGGTGACTTCAAAAAATGCCGCACCTACCTCCATGAAGAAGTAGGTTGTGGCCAATGATAAAAAACTTAAAGGAGAAGTCCAATCAAAGCATAATCATGATATAAAGTGTTTCAAGTGTCAAGGATTAGGACACTATGCATCGAAGTGTGCAAATCAGCGAGTTATGATTTTAAGGGATGATGGAGAGATTGTGTCCACTAGTGAGGAGTCTGATTGTGATGACATGCCACCACTCGAGGATGCTAGTGATTTAGAGTATGTTGTTGGTGATTAGACGGTTGATTAGTGTTTATACTAAAGAGGATGACATGGAGCAACAAAGGGAGAACATCTTCCATACTAGATGCCTAATCAATGATAAGGTATGTAGTATGATTATTAATAGTTGTACTAATGTTGCTAGTGTTACTTTGGTTAAAAAGTTGGGATTGAATATCGTAAAGCATGAGAGGCCTTATCAACTTCAATGGTTAAATGAATGTGGTGTTGTTAGGGTGAATAGACAAGTGATGATTTCTTTTTCAGTAGGCAAATATAAGGATGAAGTGTTATGTAATGTTATGCCTATGCATGCTACTCATATGTTACTAGGAAGGCCTTGGTAATTTGATAGAAAAGCCAAGCACGATGGGTTTAAGAACAAGTATTCATTGGAGAAGGATGGAAGGATTTATACACTTGCCCTACTCTCACCAAAGCAAGTGTATGAAGATCAAATTCAATTGATGAAGAGCTATAAGGAAGAGCAACATGTTTTGGCCAAAGTGGAGGACTAAAAAGATTCGGCCAAAATGGAAAAACAAGTTGAACAATATGGTGAGGATGTGAGGAAGAGAGAAAAGAATGTGAGCCATCAATTGAAAATAAAAGGGAACAAAGTTTTGACCTTTAGGACATTAGGGGAGGGTCGTGGCCAAGAACAAAAAAAATCAAAGGAAGGCCGAGACTGGAGAGAAGAAAAAAATGGGGAGAAAAGAAGAGTGTAGAAAAAGTGGGGAAACACCTTAATTTTTTTTTGCAAAATATAATGATCTAAAACATGCATATCTTTCTGTCTTGCCTATGATTTTTTTTTTTATCAAATATAAGAAGTGTATAGATCAAAACAATGCTGGAAAACCAGCGAAGTACATAAAATTTACATAACATCCAAGGGGAGAGAACTCCTGAAAGCAAAAGGGCCCATAAAATAGGCTAAACACACAAAATAACAATCTCCCTTGAACCACCACATATAGCTAAAAACAAACCAACAAATAACATGAATAACCCTCACGCATGGGAAGGAGAATCTAGAGGCTTATAGGAACATGGTCCTATTAAGACAAGCAGGATAAACATAAATAAATAAAGTCATCAAGTAAAAGAGCATCTGGACAACCTGGACCACGCAGGGGAAGGTTGCCTTCAAATCCAGCAGACTAATAACCCAGGAGGCAAAGAACATTCCGATAGCATATAGACAGCAAAGAGCCAACAAGGACCCCATAAGAGGGAACACAAAATCCATAAGCAAATGCCTTAAAAAGCAACCAACAGAGAACCAACACCAAGCATGGAGGCCCCACACTAGGATCCGACAAACATAAGACTCAGAAACACACATGCAGAACCAACCAGGAGGCTATAACCCCTGCAAAACAACTAGTCAAAAGAAACAAATAACATAACCAACTGTAAACGAACTAGACAGGGAAACACCAAGCTAATTGGAACCACAAAATAAGCAGCTAAAAGTTGGATGAAGGAGGAGTAGTATCAGAGCTACTTAAAGATATGGTACGTCCTTTTAGTTTCTATTTCGCCAAGGAGGTGGCATTAGAGGTGACAGCAGCCCAACTTCTTGTTAAGTACTGCCTCCTTGTATTCATCTCAGCACCAGCAGGAGCTGCACCATCGTCAGTAGTGTGCATAACATTCAAGGTAGGATTAGCACCAGTGGTGGAGACTTTTGATCTTTTACAGGCAGGAGAGTGAGCTTTAAGGTTACTCATGGTAGCATCAACTACATAGATGGTAAGAGAGTTAGCAGGAGAGCCTGCACACTCAGGTTGTTGTGTCTCAACTGCATCAACAGTATTAGAAGGGGCTTTATGGCCAGAAGCTGCGTGAGGTCGTTTGACTTTCATGGGGCTAGGACCCTGTTGCATGCATTTGCAGAATGCCTAATAACTTGACAGTTTGTACAAAACCTGGGAAGAGCTTCATAAATGACTTGCTGGGAAAAAGGGGTGCCATTCGGCAAGATAACTTGGATAGCAATGGGAAGTTCTTGCAGCAGATCAACCTCAATCAATATCCTTGCATAGGAGAGTCTAGACATATTTGTTGTAGGAATGTCACAGTGGATGGGTTTACCTATCATGCTAGCCAGCTTCGATAGACATAGAGGAGTCCAACATCTCAATGGCAAGTTAGGAAGCTTCACCCAGGTTGGCAGCTTTGTCATGCTAGAAGCTTGGAAATCAAAGAACTCCGACATGATTTTCAAAATAAGCGGCCGGCCAAACTCAAAGTAAGGCCAACAGTCAAGGTTTCTAGCATTTTGATTAGTACTTAAAAGTTAATTTTTATCAAGGTTTTATATCATTATTTTGCACTTGAAGTATCAATAACTCCTTAACTAAAGCATGTTGTATAATAACATACCTAATAATATAAGATACCTTTAATTTATGGTAAATGTTCATCTTAAATGTAGGCCTATCACATAAATGAAAGGATTGATTGATGAGTTTAAGTATTGAAATTGAAAGGACAAAAAGAGGGCCAAACTTAGAAAAGAGATGTTGGTGCAGTCCAAACTCGAACACTGTTCGGTAATTAGGTCATATCTCGAGTTCTAGATGTCCAAATGACCTCAAGCTTTAGGGGTAGTGGAAGAACAGGATGGACTGTTTCTTTGCATGGATGTGCCCTTTTATTTTGCTGAAAAGCTAGCACCACTGGAAGGTGTAACAAAATCAGCCAATACCACCTATCGCTTGGGCGAAGAGAAAGCTGAAGAGCCATCCTGTTGGACTGGCAAACAACTACGGGACAAAGCCCTAGCCGCTCGAGGAGCAGACCCATGGCGAGGGCGCTGTAGGATGAAATCGCCTGGGGTAGTCTTAAAATCATAGCTTTAGACTTTGATTTAGGACTTATGTAGAAAGAGGCATTCTTTAACTCGGATGATTTAGATTCTTGTGTTCCTAGTGTTGTTAAATTTCTTTTGCAGGAATTTGAGGATGTCTTTCTAGATGACATACGTAGTGGTTTGCCGCCAATTAAAGGTATTGAGCATCAAATTAACTTTTTTCCAGGAGCATCTATACCAAATAGGTTGGCATATAGGAGCAATCCTGAAGAGACTAAGGATCTTTAAAGGCAAGTGGGGCAGTTGATATCGAAAGGATACATTCGAGAGAGCATGAGTCCTTGTGCAGTTCCCATGCTTCTTGTTCCAAAAAAAGACAAAACTTGGCGAATGTGTGTGGATTGCCAAGCTATCAATAACATCATTGTAAAGTATCAATGTCCCATTCCTAGATTAGATGATATGTTGGATGAATTACATGTTTTTAAATTGTTTTCGAAAATTGATTTGAAAAGTGGTTATCATCAAATTAGGATGAAAGAAGGGGATGAATGGAAAATTGCTTTTAAAACTAAATATGATTTGTATGAGTGATTGGTTATGCCTTTTGGACTTACTAATGCACCTAGTACTTTTATGAGATTGATGAATCATGTGTTGTGTGCTTTTATTGGTAAGTGTGTAGTCGTTTACTTTGATGATATCTTGATTTATAGTAAGGAGATTGATGAGCATATAGGTCATTTGAGACAAGTTCTTGATGTGCTTAGAAAAGTGTCCTTGTATGCTAATTTGAAAAGGTGTGACTTTTGCATGGATAGGATTGTTTTTCTTGGATATGTGGTTAGTGCAAGAGGTATAGAGATGGACGAGGCTAAGGTTAAGGCTATTCAAGAATGGCTTACACCAAAATCCATAATAAACGTTAGGAGTTTTCATGGTTTGACTAGTTTTTATAAGAGATTTGTTAAAGACTTTAGTACGATAGCCTCTCTATTGACTGAAATTGTTAAGAAAGTTGTGGGTTGTATGTAGTAGTGAGGGCTTTGGAGACTTGGCAACATTATATGTGGCCTCGGGAGTTTGTCATACATATTAATCACCAATCTTTAAAACATTTTAAGGGTCAAGGTAAGTTAAGTAGAAGACATGCTAAGTGGGTTGAGTTTATTGAAACTTTTTCATATGTGATTAAATACAAACAAGGTCAGAAAAATGTGGTCGTCGATGCTTTGTTGCTAAGGTATGTTCTTCTCAATACTCTTAATACTAAATTGCTAGGATTTGAGTTTATTAAGGAGTTATATCTTGATGATCATGATTTTGGTGTTCTATATGACACATGCAAGGTTTCAGCCAAGGATGAATATTTTATGCATGATGGATTTTTGTTTAAGCAAAATAAATTATGTGTGCCTAATTGTTGTTTACGTGAATTGCTTGTGAGGGAAGCACATGGGGAAGGTTTAATAGGGCATTTTGGAATTACTAAAACTTTAAAGGTTCTACATGAGCACTTTTATTGGTCTAATATGAAAAGAGATGTGCAATGAATATGTGATAGGTGCATAACATATAGACAAGCTAAGTCTAGGGTAATGTCTCATGGACTCTACACACCTTTGCTTGTTCCTAAGGAACCTTGGGATGATATTTCTATGGATTTCATTTTGGGTCTACCTAGGTCTAGGAAAGGGAGAGATTCTATATTTGTTGTTGTGGATAGATTTTCTAGATGGCACATTTCATTCCTTGCCATAAAACTGATGATGCAACAAATATAGCTAACATAATCTTTAGAGAGGTCATTTGGCTATATGGTCTTCCTAGGAGCATTATATCCGATCGAGACGTTAAGTTTTTGAGTTACTTTTGGAAGGTTTTGTGGTGTAAGTTAGGAACTAAAATTTTATAGTCTACTACTTGTCATCCACAAACAGATGCCCAAGCTAAAGTTGTTAACCAGACTTTGATTCAATTGTTAAGGGCTATCATTCAAAAGAATCTTAATAATTGGGAAGATTGTTGTCATTCATTGAATTTACATATAATCATAGTGTGCATTCTACTACTGATTATTCACCATTTGAGATTGTGTATGGTTTTAACCCTTTGACACCATTGATTTGATTCCTTTACCTGTTGGTGAAAAAGTTAGTTTTGATAGTAATAAAAAAGCATAGGTGGTCAAATATGTCCATGTAAAGATTCAGCAACAAATAGAAAAGAAGAATGAACAATATGCAAACAAAGCCAATAAGGGACATAAATTAATGAGATTTGAACTAGGTGATTGGGTTTAGGTGCATATAAGGAAGGAAAGGTTTCATGAACAAAGAAGATCAAAGTTGATGCCTCGAGGAGATAGTCCTTATCGAATCATAGAAAGGATTAATGATAATGCCTACAAAGTGGATCTACCAGGTGAGTATGGTGTTAGTGCTACATTCAATGTTTCTCATCTTTCTTTGTTTGATGTAGGTGATGATTCGAGGTCGAATCCTTTTGAGGAGATAGGAGATCATGTGATCCAACCATCAAAGGATCCATTGAAGGTTCCAGTTGGTCTAGTTACTCGGTTTAGGGCTAAGAAGTTCAAAGAAGCTTTCAATAGATTTCTTCAAGAGACATGGGCTAAGGTGGACTTCAAAAGGATTTGTAATAATAAAGAGCAAGCCTTGATTAATCTGATTCATGTTTAAGAGGGGCTTGTTGGTGGAACCAAGACCATTACACAAGGATTGAGAGAAGAAGACTAGATTCGGATAGTTTGACCTTTCATTACTCCTTTGGTCATAACTAGAGCTACATATAGAATTTTATATGATTCTAGTTGGGCTATAAACTAGACTTCCATAACTTTCCAATGGTATATGGCATGCTTTCTAATTCATTAAGATGAAAGAGAATCATTTGTTTTAAGTTGGGCTTTTACTGCTGCCAGATAGAATACAAAAACAACAAACTTGTCTTATTTAATTAGTTGAGCTATCAAACTTTACTTATTTTAAGAGGAGACATTTTATTTGGGTTTTAGAGTTGTTTATTTTAATTCGTTTGGGCTAGTTTTAGCTTGGGTTGATTATTATTTAAATTGGGATGATTATTATTTAAATTGGGCTTATGCGAGACCCATTAGGGAAACTAGGGTTTTGACTTGGAGTTTAATTACTCTTTAGGAATAATTTTAGGGCCGACTTTTGATGACAATTTCAGCATTGTAGCTAACTTTTTGGTTGCTCAATCTTGGTTCTTGATTGAACTTTCAACTCTTCAAAGAATTGATCATTCTTTGTTGTGAATTTATACTTCCTTTGCTAATCTCTAGGTGTAGGCGTTGTGATCGAGTTGGTTTATAGTCTTGTTGCCTTGGAGCAAGTCTTCCATTGTGATAAGATCATTCAAATCTCAACAAACTTGGATTAGATTGATCTTGGGGTCGCAAATTCCATTAAATTCCGCTAGGGATCGCATCATATGTGATTCAATTTTATGTATGAATTCAAAATTGTTTGGTCACCTCATGTTTTTTATCATGTCGTTTTAACAAACATCAAGTCATTTCTGTAATCAAAATACTCTTAATCTTTCAGGAATGATTAGCCTTAATTTTGCATGTTGGAGTTCGATCCAAATATTTTACCAAAATAAAATTTGAAAGAAACATCTTTTTATTTCAAGATAATAATAAGACTAAGAACAAATCATAATCCATTAAAAGATGAGATGTGATCCAAAACAAAATGGTGGACAACAAAATTGACAATATGACATTCTAAATCATTTTCTCCAGCAATTATCCATATCTTGTTATCCCTCATTGATGATAGCCTAGTGATAATATGATTGGTGACAACATCCTTCATAAAATCCACCTAATTCTTGAAGTTCTTGCAATTTCTTCACATCTTATCAGGATTACTATCGCAGGGTTGCACCGCAACGTTGTCTGGCAACAATAAAGGCTTTTATCGTGACTCCTGTGTGAGGTATGTGTGTGTTAGGAAGGATTTAATCATAAAATATGATTAAGGTTCATAAGTCATCACCTAGTGTTATGGTTACTAGGAACCTCTCGCAAACCAGACGAACGCAGACAGTAAAGGACTGAAAAAATCCAGACCGCTAGCAAACCAAGTAGGTATTTGCATTTGCATTTAGGTGTTGGTATCGTGGAAGGTTATTTTAATTATCTTTGGACTATGCAGTGCATGCATGAGTAATTCATGCATGCAACCTGCAACAGTGCCCTATTGGATCACTGGCTTGGGCTAGTGACCTAACTAGGACTGCTGGATCCAACCCAACCACATGGGTCGTACTGGACCCAGTGATTAGTATTTAAAAGTGCATTTTTATCAAGGTTATAAATCAACATTTTGCACTTGAAGTATCAATAACTCCTTAACTAAAGCATGTTTTATAATAACAAGTCTGATACTATAAGATACCTTTAATTTATGGTAAATGATCATATTAAATGCAGACCTATCACATAGATCAAAGGATTGATTGATGAGTTTAACTATTGCAATTGAGAAGACAAAGAGAGGGCTAAGCTTAGAAAGGAGATGCTGGTTCAGTCCAAACTAGAATATTGTTCAGTCATTGGGTCATATCTAGAGTTGTAGATCTTGGATTTCAATTTGGTTTAGATCTTGGATTTCATTTTAATTTTATGTCAGACATTATTCAACTTTTACCTTTTTTCATGGCTTAGATCTAGAAAATCCATACTTGTATTTGAGAGAATTTGAAGAAGTCTGCAACACCTATAATGACTTAAATTGTAGCATGAACACCATTAGATTAAAGCTTTTTCCTTTTTCATTAAAAGATAAAGCTAAAACATGGCTACAAAATTTGAGACTAGGATCCATCCGTGCTTGGGATGAAATGCAATAACAATTTTTAAAGTAGTTTTTTTTTCATCTCACAGAATATACTCTTTCAAAAGACATTTATCACTTTCACTTAAAGCCTGGAGAAACATTTTACCATTGTTGGGAAAGGTATCGAGACTTGCTTAATACTTGCCCTCATCATGGTTTTGAAACATGGAGATTGGTTTCATATTTTTATGAAGGGTTAAAACCTAGAGATAGGGAAATGGTTGAATTGATGTGCAATGAAACTTTTGAAGTTAAAGACCCAAATGAAACAATGGAATACCTAGACTTGCTAGCTGAAAATGCTCAAAATTGGGACACTACAGGCACTTATGAGGCACCAAGTAAAACTCAACCTTATACATCTAGTGGAGGTATGTACAACCTTAGGGAAGATCATGACCTCCAAGTCAAATTTGCATCTTTAGCTAAAAAAGTCTAGGCACTAGAATTGAAAAAGAGTGGTCAATTAAAATCTGTTCAAAACATTGTGTGTCAAATCTGTGAAACCAATGAACACTCAACCAATGATTGTCCGACTTTGCCTTCTTTCAAGGAATGCCTCCATGAACAAGCTCATGCTTTAAAAAGTTTTCAAAGGCCTAATCATAACCTATACTCGCAAATATACAAACCTAGTTGGAGAAATCACCCAAATTTCAGTTGGAAAAGTGATAACAACAATGCACAAACTTCACAGCCACCGTTTCATGCACACCATAATTCCTAAAATTCTCATGGATATACACCTCTTTATGCTCCACCTCCTAAAAGAAATCTTGAAAAAAAATTGCATGCATTCATTGAAAAGCAGGACACAATCAACATTTAACTTGCTCAAAACATGACAGATTTTAAAGATACTCTTGCAAAATTCACATCTACTCTCAGTTTTCAAGAGAAAGGTAAGTTTCCATCTCAACCACAACAAAATCCAAATGGGCAATACAATGCAAATGCAAGTAGTTCCAGAAGCCAACACATGGATCAAGTCCAATTAGTCATTACTCTCCACAATGGTAAGATTATAAGATTATTGAAAAACCCATTTTTGAACCTTGTGAGAAAGATGATGAGTTAATATTTGAGGGTAAGGAAAAGGGTTGAACCTAAACATTGCAAATAAAAGACTGATTCCCCACTAGCACTTCCATTTCCTCATGCCATGACCAAACAAAGGAAAGCCAATCACGATTCTAAAATCTTTAAAACTTTCAAATATGAAGAAATCAAATATGAAAAAGGCACTGAAAATGTTGTCACGAATCATTTGTCAAAATTGACAAAAGATTCAACATCTGACAACACACCAATTGATGATTACTTTCTTGATAAATCTTCACTTTCTATTGTTTGGATATTGACAATTTTCTTGCTTTAGGATTTTTGCCAGCTCATTTGGATACCCAAGATGAAAGAAAGTTTTTGAGCAATGTGCAGAATTTTTATTGGGATGACCTTATTCAAATATTGTTCTAATCAAATATATCAAAGATGCATTCTTGGTAATGAGGTAAGTAGTGTCATTAAATTTTGTCACCCTGTGACATATAGGGATCATTTCTCATAAGAAAAGACGACTGTAAAAATCTTACAAAGTGGATTTTGCTTGTCCACGATGTTCAAGGACTCACTGAATTCTGCAAGACTTGTGAAAATTGTCAAAAGTTAGGATCTATTTCAAAACATCACATGATGCCTTTAAATCCTATTCTTGTCATTGAGATCTTTGACTGTTAGGGTATAGATTTCATGGGTCCATTTCCTCCATCATTTGGTTTCTTATACATATTAGTCGCAGTAGATTATGTTTCAAAATGGATAGAGGCAATTCCAAGTCGAAACAATGATCACAAAACAGTGATAAAGTTTTGAAAGAAAATATTTTGAGTCGATTTGGAATCCCTCGAGCCATGATAAGTGATGGTGGAACACATTTCTGCAACAAGCCATTTGAGTCTTTAATGAAGAAATATGGAATCACACACAAAGTTGCCACCCCTTATCACCCTCAGACAAGTGGACAAGTAGAACTTGCTAATAGGGAGATCAAACAAATCTTGGAGAAAACAGTGAACCCTAATAGGAAAGACTGGTCTTTAAGACTTAATGATGCACTTTGGGCTTATCGAACTGCTTATAAAACATCATTAGGTATGTCACCTTATAGACTAGTCTATGGAAAACCTTGTCACTTGCCTGTGGAAATTGAACATAAAGCTTATTGGGCTATTAAAGCTTTCAATTCAAACCTTGATGATGCTAGTCAGCTGCGAAAATTGCAAATAAATGAGCTTGAGGAAATAAGAAATGATGCATATAAAAATTCAAGAATTCATAAAGCAAGAATCAAAGAGTTTCATGACAAGAAACTACTGAGAAAAACATTCAATATCGGTCAAAAAGTCTTGGTTTATAATTCTCGACTCCATTTATTTTATGGGAAACTAAGATCAAGATGGAGCGGTCCTTTATTATGAAATATGTGTATCCATATGGGGCTTGTGATATCGAGAATCCAAAGAATGACAATGTTTTCAAGGTAAATAGGCATCATTTGAAAGTTTATTTTGATAAATTTTCAGTTGAAAATGACTCTATTGAATTGAGTGATCCTATATATAAAGATTGATTCTTTTTCTCACATTGTTTTGTGTTTCGTTTTGGTGTAACTTTTATTTTGCTAGTCTTTCTCACTTTCTCCCTTCTTTGCTCTTTTAGGTTTACAAACTCTCGCATTGTTATCACTTGATTCTACTCATATACTCATTTAACAAGTATTCTTAAACCTTGATTTTCACACACACACACACACTTTAACATATGATTGTGGGTTGCACATTGGATTATTACATTATTTATGTTGTTTTGTTAAAGGTAACAACTAAGGGAAAGGGAAAGTATTTGCAAAAAAAAAAAAAACAAAACAAAACAAATTGATAATATTGATGATAATAAAAACGTTAATAAGTTTGGTTTCGTAGCCTCCCTAACTTAAAGAATTAAGCCTGAAGGGGTGTTTTAACACCTAATACCCTAAAGTCAACTGACTTGAGAGCTATTGGCCCAACGCTTGTTACATGGGTTAAGGAGATAAGCTTGAGGGAATCAAACATTGCACTATCCACATATCAATATCTGCAACCCGAGTAACTAAACTCGTAGGGGTGTCTCAACACCTAATGCCCTAAGATCAACTGGTCTGGGAGTCATTAGCCGAAAGCTCGTTACATGGGTTAAAGATCCATATATATATATATATTAACAAAAAAAAGAAGATAATAATCTCAGCCCAAGGAAGTTAACCTTAAACATTAGAACAAAAATTTTGTCTTCTTCCAAGTAAAGCCCTATAACTATGTGTTGATATATTAAGCACAAAAGGAAGGTTTATTAATATCTTGTTTAAGAAGTATGAAGCAAAAATATAAATTTAATGAGAGTTTGTTTATCTAGATAGATTAATGGAAGTTGAATGATGAATGCCTTACTTTGTGAAACTTGCAAATTGTTTTAACGCTTTGATTACTAGGTACTAGTAATAAGTTGGTTGGGGGTGTGATTAGTACTTAAAAGTGCATTTTTATCAAGGTTTTATATCATCATTTTGCACTTGAAGTATCAATAAATCCTTAACTAAAGCATGTTTTATAATAACAAGTCTGATACTATAAGATACTTTTAATTTATGGTAAATGTCCATCTTAAATGCAAGCCTATCACATAAATCAAAGGATTGATTAATGAGTTTAACTATTGAAATTGAGAAGACAAAGAGAGGGCTAAACTTAGAAAATAGATGTTTTCTACAAAACATTGCACATATATATAACAAAAAATGCTTTGTTTTCATGCATATGGTCAATACCCTTAAAAATATTTTGAACATTTTCTTATAAAAAAACAAAACAAATATTTGAAGTCTCAAAAATGTGTTTTCGCATGGATTTCTTAAACACAAAAAAAAATATGGGGAATAATTTGTTGTTATTCATTATTAATATTTGGATAAAAAAAACCCAAGTGGTTAATATCCAAAATACTTATCTAGGAATAATAAGTCATTATTATATATTTAATCACACATTCTTGAAAGAAGCCTCGATTATAATTGTAGACGTTTTAATTTTTGACTCAATGGTTTACGAGCCATGAAAGTATGAAATATTAGGGGGAAAATAGGCTTTTAAAGCACTCTGAATTTTCTTGGATTTCTAAATTTTTTTTCTCTTCTTTTTCTCCTTACAATCTACAAGTCGAGAATGCTTGAAATACTAAGGGAAAAGTGAGTGTTTAAGCATGTTGAATCCCCTTAGATTTCTATCTTAGGTGTCTCCTAATCCACAAGTTGCAAATTTAGTCTAAATTAAACATAGATTTCAAGAGATCTGCATTGGTCCTCCTTGGTACTTTGTAGACATATCAAAGGCATGATCCAAATTGGCCAAGGGTTCTTTATTTTTAGTCTTTGAGCCCAAGTTTGTTCATCGTAGCAAACTTATCCTAGGAAAACTGATTGGATTAGAGAACATCAACACTATAGCAATTATAAGACAAACCAAACACCAAGCAGTTTAACTTAGGTAAGGTGTAATAGGGGTGCTAAAACCTTCCCTTGACACAACCAATTCCTTGCATTAGAATCTCTAAAGACCAGTTAAGGTTCCTAGTGACCATAATACTAGGTGGCGACTCTCTTATTCACAAAACAAAGACCCCGAAATCAATCCCTGCTCCCAGAAAGGGTTGTCATGAGGGTACAACACCTCCCAATCCAAAAGTTTCATCCAAACAGTCCTAGAAAATCTATAATGTATAAAAAGGTGCTTTAGAGTTTTCAAATCTGAGCCGCAAAAGACACATGAAGCTTGTTTGGAAGGCAAAACATTCAAGTGATGGAGAAAAGCTCTTGTACTAACTTTATCCTAGACCGCTAACCAAAGGAACACCTGAACTTTCGAAGAAGCCCCTTTAATCCAAAATTTGGCTTCAATAACTCTATCATTAGCAGATGAGGTACTATTAATTAAGGTGCAACATGATTTAACTAAGAAGCTTCCATCAAAATTACATGGCCCTATGAGTTTGTAATCTTTTCCTTGTCGAATTATCATTGGCTCCAGCATTGAAAGCAATTGATGATATTGTTGCTCTTCATAAGATAAGAAATTCCTGCACCAAACCAAATTCCATCGCCAATGATTGTTCACCCATTGACCTAACACGTTACGCCTAATGTTACGACTCTGACCGATTCTGCACCCTATCTTGGTAATGATCATTTGCTTGGTGACGTTAAAGGTCAATCCCATATTGGGCATACCATGTTATGTTCCCCTCAACACACTTTTAGATTAACTAACGTTCTCCTTGTTCCTCATATTACCAAACTATTGCTATCTGTTCAAAAATTTTATTGTGATAATAATGTTTATATTGAATTTCATGCCTCTATGTTTTATGTAAAGGATCTCACCACCAAAGCAGTGCTCCTTTTCGGTTAGAAAAATGATGGTCTATATGTTCTCTCTAAGTCTTTTGTCACCACTATTCCTCAAGCTTATTGGTATCCTTGCGTCTCTACAACTGTTGATCTATGGCATTGTCAATTAGGTCATCCTAATTCCTGTATTTTCAATTTGTTAGTTTCCAAAAATAAAATAATGTGTACTTCTTAGCAAGTCTTCACGTCTATCATTACGATGTACCGGTCACAAAGCTACTACCTGACTTGATTTAATATTTAGTGATGTTTGGGTCCTTGTTCCTATGTTTTCCTCTGATGGTTTTCATTACTCTATTATTTTTATCGATATGCATATATAATATATATGGTATTATCCTTTTATTGTAAAATCTTATGTGTTTTCTATATTCCAACATTATTAAGTGCTTATTAAGCGTCAATTTTCTAGCAAAATTAAATCTATTCAAATTGATTGGGGTGGTGAATTTTGTAAGTTAAACAATTTCTTTCAAACTATTGGTATTCATCACATTTTAATGTGTCCTAGTACGCATGAGCAAAATGATAATGTTGAACATCACCATCACCATATTATCGAAACTGGTCTTACCCTCTTAGGCTAATCTAGTGCTCCGTAAAGATTTTGTATATCTCATCAATCATATGCCTAGTTTTATCCTCTAAATTCAATCTCCTTTTGAATGTCTGTTTTCCTTTTTTGCTTCCATATCATGCTTATAAGTTGGATTTATGTCCATCTCTATTGGTGTTCTTAAGATATAATTCCTCTCATCTTGGTTATCGTTGTCTCGATTTAGCATCTCAATGTATACATGTCTCTTGTCTTGTTCGTTTTCATGGTGGAGTGTTTCCTTTTGCAACATCTGAATAAATAGCCCACCAACCAGCCACTCCTTTCTAACCCACACACTTTCCCAATAATTAGTACTTAAAAGTGCAGTTTTATCAAGGTTTTATATCATCATATTGCACTTAAAGTATCATTAAATTCCCTAACTTAAGCATGTTTTATAATAGCAAGTACAATAACATAAGATATCTTTAATTTATGGTAAATGCTCATTTTGAATGCAGACTTATCTCACAATTTAAAGGATTGATTGATGTGTTGAAAGTGAAGACAAAGAGAGGGCTAAGCTTAAAGAAGAGATGCTAGTTCAATTCAAATTGGAACACTATTTGGTTATCAATCATAAATAGAGCTGTAGAACATGGATTTAGGTTTAGTTTATATGGATGGAAATCTAAGACATAGGCCTAAAACTTTCATGAAGAGTCCAAGATTCAAAAGGGTTGTTTTCAAGTTCAAATTATAGCAACAAAAAAGAACTCAGAATCTGTCCTACAACCCAAACACTATTCAATGTTTAACCCATAAATTGAGTTCTAGAAGTCCAAATGAGCTCATTCTTGTTTTGTTGGAAAGCTGAGACAAATTCCCAAAACTTTCATGAAAACTATCTATTCAAATTATGATGTTAACAATAATATTTTGTTTAAACAAAAAGATAATGGTTGTCACCAAGTCAAAAGGTGGCCACCCACTCAATAATTAGTCATGAAATCACTAGTTCTGAACTTCAGCCTATAAAAGAAGGCATTCACCATACATTTAGACATCTTGGTTTTCATATCAAGATCATATTCTTGCTTTCTTTATTTGTATTTTTGTAATGTTTAAGTTTTGCTTTCATTAATCTCTTGTTTATGCTTTTCATCATAACTATATTGTTATCTAGTTTATTTATGTTTCTCTTCTTCATAATGTTTAGCTAAGTTTATTATGTCAAGGTGAAAAGGTTATACTAATGGTGTAAGAATAAGTATAGTATAAACTTAACATTGACTTTAATGTTTGATACTAATATTTTTTTGTTATATTTGTTATCTTACTCACTCTTAATACCTTGCTTGTTAAATGTTTAATTTATATTTGTGTTGAACAACCCTTGGTACAATAAATACTTGATCCTTTCATAATCAACTGTATGGTATAACCGACACCTGTGCTATGAAAGGAACTTGATTTGTTGTTAACATAAGTTATCACCATGAATACCTGACTACATTTACAAGTATTGGCATTATTCAAATAAGATAGTTAATGTAATCATATTAATAATTTATAATTCGATTGGAACCTTCTATGTGTGTGGTTTCCAGTTGAAAAATAAAAGGAGTTTGTATTATACCTATTTGAAATACCATTAGTGGATCCTCTAACCTTGACAATTGTTTTATCTTCGTTTAATACATATCAATATCTCATCTTAAAATTTCTCTTCAACTCCTTTTCATTTATTATTTGTAATTTTATATAGTTGACCTCCTTGTGGTTCGACCTCGATCTTGCTGGGTTATTTATTATTTTGACACTCCTACACTTGAGATAAGACATCAATCTTTTGATCGTGTCACCCACCTTGATTACCTCCCCACATTTTCTCCTTTCTGACCCGCCAAACACCACACCCACAGATCTGTCGCTCTTCCAGCTCCACCCAAACAACCCCACCGTTCCCCATCCTTGTCTGCCACCATACCAACACCACCCAGCCCTGCCCCTATGCCACCATTTGCATGTTTCTCTAATGATCATTATGTAAGAACAAGTTCACCACCTTCAGAGTTGCATATTTTTAGGTCTGCCACTACATCTAACTCTGATTCTACGATAGGTTCTCCTACATTTGCTACTACAAGCTCCATTCTTTCGTTAGATTCTCTCGTAGGTCTGCAACTTTTTGTTGATCTCTCATCTTATCCTCTTCAGCAGCTTCCCAGTTCAGATTCTTTTGCCCCTCAATTTGTTGTTCGTCAATATCCAATAGTTCTTTGCCCTTGGTTGCTGAAGACTACCCTCCTAACAGTGTTTGCAGCCACCTCTACTACTCCTAACTATTGGGTAATGTCCTCTCCTACATATGAGCCCCTTGCATTCTCTGATCCTGACAGGTATGAGGCATGACATGGTGTTATGCACAATGAAATTCAAGCTTTACGCTCTAATAACACCTGGTCCTTGGTTCCTTTTCATCCTTCAATGAATGTTATTGCTAGTAGTGTGGATGGCATTGTTGAGCAATTTAAGATATGTTTGGATGCTAGAGGCTTTACTCAACAAGAAGGCATTGATTATTCTGAAACATTCAATCTAGTTGTTAAGCATGTGTCAATCATATTAGTCTTCTCTATTGCAGTCTTATGTAATTAGAAGATTCATCAACTTGATATTCATAATGCCTTCCTCAATGGTGTTTTGGCCGAAGAGGTCTACATGAAACAACCTCTAGGTTTTGTTGACTTTGCTCTTCCCTCTCATATGTGCCAGTTGCATAAGCCTTTATATGGTCTAAAACAGGCTCCACAGGCATGGCACACTTGTCTGAGTGATTTTATAATATCTATTGACTTTTATGCTTCCAAGGTTGACACCTCCTTATTTATCTTGTCTGTTGGTGCTAACTTCTATCTATTGATTTATGTTGATGACATTCTGCTTACGAGTAGCAACTCTAGTATGCTTCACCGCCTAATACAATTACTAAGTTCAGAGTTCAAGCTTTATGATTTAGGCGTCGTTCACTGTTTTTAGGTATTGAGGTTCAATCCATGCTATGGGTCTAATGTTACACCATTAGAAGTATATTATTGACATCCTCACTCGAGCGGGTATGACTTCTTGCAAATCAGTTGATACTCCTATATCTACTTCCAAAGTCACCATACTATCAAATCCCTTGTTTTCTAACCCTACATGGTTTTGTTAAATTGTGGGTGCCCTTCAATATCTCACCTTTACGAGACCAAATTTCTACTTTGTTGTTAACAGAGTTTGTTAATTTATGCATGCTCCTACAGATTCTCAGTGGGGTATCGTTTAATGCATTATGTGTTATCTATAAGGTATGACCACCTATGGCTTACATATCAGCCGTAGTTCCTCATTTGCTCTACATGTCTTTACAAATGCATATTAGGCAGGTAGTATTGATGATTGCAAGTCTACGGGTGATTATCTTGTCTTCTTGGGTAAGACGTCGGTTTCATGGAAATCAAGCAAGCAATGCATAGTTGCTCACTCTTCCACTGAGGCTAAGTATAAAGCCTTGGTAAATGGCACTGCTGAGGTTATATGACTTCAGTATCTATTAAAAGATCTACGGATTCTTTCTAACTCTACTCTTATTATTTGGTGTGATAATATAGGCACTACTTACTTATATGAAAATCTTATATTTTATGCTCGCACTAAACATGTTGAGGTTGACTATCATTTTGTACGAGATAGGGCTACAAAGAAAGAGATTCATATTCGCTTTATCCCCTCTCACAATCAACTTGCAAATGTTTTTACTAAGCCGCTTCCTACTGCTCCGTTTACTGCTTTTCGATTCAAGTTTCAAGTCGATCCTCCACCCCCAACTTGAAAGGGCATATCATAGAATGTACCTATATAAGAAATATTATAGTCATACTATTGTGTTGTAATTACCACCATTACTATTGTATATTACCCTACACATATAAATAGAAAAGGTTGGCTAACCAAAAGGTTAAGTCTCATAATCATTCTCAACTATACACATCTTTTGTCATGTGTAATTTTTATATTTGTGGTTTGTTATGTTGTTATAAATTATTTTTTTATTCATAAATCAACCTAGGATAAGAAGATTATTTTTGGGTTTTATTAATTGGATGTTGCCTATCACGTAATAAAATCGATTAATACATGGCTTAATTTTTCATATATATGCAATTTAATTTTGATGGCACCATTTCTCCATGAGTGAGATTTAATTTTAATTGTGTCTTGTATTTTTTGGTTGTTTATACAAAAACGACCTGAGGATTGTAAGACTTTAATTTTGTGCTTTCCCTTCAATGTTGCACTAAGGATAGTCGAGTCAATTAATGCTTATTTTCTATTTACAAAACGTTATTTTCATATTGTGCTATAATCTGGATTTGTTAGTTTGGGAATTCCCTCAGCAATACTCTTTCAAAATACTATTTCCGTTATCTAGTCAACCATAATCCAAGCAAGAGAATCACTTATAGGGACAACATTATTTTTAATTATAAATGTAAAGATTTTAAAACATTAATATTATTTTTTTAATTATAATTATTATTTATAAATATTTATTCATCATTTGAATTTTCTATGTCTAGTTTGAATGTGTGTGAATGATTGTTGACTTGTTTTAAGAAATATTTTCTTGATACAGTAAGTGAATTTGGGATAAATCCTATGTAGACCTGTTTTTCATATTCATTTCAATCTATATTAACTTAATCGTGCTCAAGCCTTTCATCAGTTGCTCACAATTCTGCAAGTCCAACGTACATCTTTATCTTAGGGGCCAATTCCAGACTCCTTACGACACGGAAACCAGCGCTGGATAAAACCAGGGCAAGACTTCTAGCTAGACAATAGCTTTCTCACATGTTATGTACTAATTATTTAATGGAATATAATTTAAAAGAAGTGATTTTAGGAAATCAAAATGTTAGATTTGTAAATATATAAATATTCTGACAATGCACGCTGACAACTCAAGTAGCTATGCACACCAAAATTTCGAGTATGCATCTGGGACTCGATAATTGCATCCCCAAGGATATATATAGTCGAAGCTAAATAAGTACAGCCCAAAGACCAAATATCCGAGGCAGAAGCTAAATATATCAATTATAGGGATTCTTGAATCGAGTTACATAGAAAATGTTAATTTATTTGAAATATTGTAGTATATTTAAAATAAATAATATTTTTGTACAAATCACTGCAACAAAATAAACCACGGTAGTGGTAAATGACCATGTTACCGGATCACTTGCAGAGTGGTGAGTGAAGACAAGTTCCCCATGGTGACCGGGATGCTACCATAAAGTTGATTGTTGGACAAATCACTGTTATGGTAACAAGATGGTTATCAATTAGTTGAGGAGGTTCTTTTTTCTTTTTTTTGATTTACATGGGTGTCCAGGCCAGCTTGCGAGCACCACGACTAATCTCACGGTCCACTGAACACCCTGCAAACCCAGTGGGCATGTAAAACACCGCGGGGGTGACATACGTACACATGAGGACTCGAACTCAGGAGCAGCGGAAGGAGACAAGCTCCTCCCACCGCCAAGCCAAGGCCCTCAGTGCTAGTTGAGGAGGTTCTTTAAGAGGTAAGGTAGGAGGTTCTTTAAGAGGTAAGGTAGTGGTTATTTTTAAAAGTATTTTTATTTAAAAATATTATAAATTTTTTATTATTATTTTTTTAAAATTATTTCTGAAATTAGCATATTAAAATGATTTAAAAATACCAAAAAAACTATTAATTTAAAATAAAAAAATTAAAATAAAAAATTAAATTTTAAAAAAATAATTTTAAAACATGAAAATAAACAGAATGGAGTTCAACATAATTGCCTCGAATTATCATCATCACATGTCATATGGCTTCAGCGTGGATTTGTCCGTCTATATAATTCGCGGTTTGAGAGTTCTCTACCACCCAAAAAAAGGCGTTAACATAGAACCAGTGAATTTCAGAGAGGATGCATTCCCTTACAAAAATAAAATAAAATTGGATAAAGTTGATGAGGAACTTACACGCTGGTGACGTGACAAACTGTGTTGTTCTCGTAAGCGCAATTGCATTTGACTTCATTGGTAGGACAATACAAAAAAAAAAAAAAAACAAGCTTTTATATCAATTTATCATTCATTATAATTTATTTTTATCACGTTAATGATTCATCTTAAAGATCTTTGTTGAAAATTTCATCTTAAAAATCTTTGTTGAAAAATAATTTTCAACACCCTAAATATGTGTTGTAACCCATTTTTGGGTCCCCATGAAAAATAAAATAAATGACCAAAAGAGTTTAGAAAAAATAACAGGAGGCAAAAGCGCTCGGAAAACAGTCAGAAAATTGGTCAAAGAATTTAAAAATACAAGGATTGAATTTTTGACAGTATATTCTTGAAGGATGAAAGCCCTATGAGAAGGAAATTTGAATTTTGAGGAGAAAGCCCAAATTTAGATGTTTAGGACTTAATTGGATTTTTTTGAATCTATAGAGGATTTGATTGCAAGAAAAATTAATTTTTAAGTCAATTTGGGCTTTAATTAGAAGAAATTTAAGTTCTGGGGCCAAAATATATTTTTTAGGAATTTATTGGGTCAAATCAGGGGCTTAATTGCATAAATATTGAAGTTTAATGGCCAATTAGGGACTTAATTAAGAAAATCCGAAACCAGGGACCAAATTGGAAGAGGCGCGTAAATGGAGGGGCTGCAATTATTCGGTTCAGGGGAAGTTTATTAATCAATTGAGGGTTCAATTGCATAAATCAGAGGACAAGGACCAAAGTGAAAAAGGCGGCCAACAAGAGGGACGGGTACCAAATTTGGCAGGAATACAATTGAAATGAATAAGAAATGATGGAGGGCTGATTTGAACTTTGGCTCATTTAAATGAAACGGCGCGTTTTCTCCAAAACGACGCCGTTTCATATAGCAAATAAAAAAAAAAAAAAAGAAGAGACCGGAACGGTGTCGTTTTGAACGACACTGTTCCTCTTCTTCTTTCCCCCCCGAACCTGCAACAGAAGAAAAACCAAACTTTTCAAACTTCCCGCCTCTCTCTCCTCGCCCCCACCACCACCACCGAACGCGTCAATGGCCGACCAGCCGTTGCGTGATTGAAGGCGCACTAGCAAAAGGCACGCCGACTCTTTTTTTTCCTTATAAATAGAGAGAGGCCGAAGGAGAGAGGGGCACCCGAGGATAGAGGGAAAAGAGAAATAACGCACGAAGGAGAGGGGAGAACAGAAATAAACCGAAAACAAGAAAAACGAAACCGAAAACAGAAAGAAAAAAACCAAAGAGAGGAGAGAGAGAGGAGACCGAAGAGAGAGAGAACCAACGAGAGAGAGGGAAAGAAAAAGGAATAAACCGAAAACAAAAAGAAAAGAAAACAGAAAACAAAGAGAAAGGAAGGAAAAGAGAGAAATACCGAAAACGAAAAGAAGAGGGGAAGAGGAAGAAAATCTTTTCTCTCCGCCGCTTGGGAACAGTCACAGCGCCGCCGTCCTCGAGGCCACGACACCGCAGCGACACCAGCGATCGCCTCCACGCCAGGTGCACATTTCTTCCCCCCTGCATTCTTTTTTTTCGTTGGTGGCCGTCTGGCCTCCTGCATGTTGCATGCAGGAGGCGGGGGGGAGAAAAATAATTCTCCCCCCCCCACTGGGCCTTGGGCTGCTGGGCCAGCCCGATGCTGGCCCAGCCTTGTAAGTCTGGGTCGGTCCTGGCCCAGATTGTAGAAGTTTTGGGCCAAGATCGGCCCAATTTTCATTTTGGGCCGAGGTCGGCCCGTTTTGTTTTGGGCTGAGCCTGGCCCATTTATATGGGCCGGCCCAGCCCCATAAATATAATATATTATAATATATGTGTGTATATATGTTATATATATATAAAATATTTAAATTAAAAAATATATATTTTGAAAAATCTTTAAAAAAAATATTGTTGATTTTTCTGCATAATTTTGTCAAAATGGTTTAATGTTGGTTTGTATTTTTATACCGTAAAGATACAAAACCAGTGTTAAAAATACCCGGTTTTTGTCAAAACATCAAATATTTTTAGAATAAAAAATGTTTTTGTCTTTCAAAAAAATTCTAAAAAGTCCCTAAAAATGTTGTTGATTTTTCTGCATATTTTTAGCAAAGTGGATTAATATTGGGTTGTATTTTTATACTGTAAGGATACAAGCTCAGTATTAAAATACCCGATTTTCATCAAAGCATAAAAAAAAAAAATATTTTCCAAAATTATTTTTTTGTTTTAAAATACTGCCTAGTCTCTCCAATATATATATATAAATATTATAACATCATATTTTCTCACAACAAAGAAAATTTTCAAAACAATATATGTATTAACATGCATTTTGGCTTTTATAACCAGTTTATTCAAGCCATGAGAACTAGGCCAATATTTCAAAAATTCTAAAAAATCTTTTTGTTTTCTTTTAGTATTTGGGATTACGAATTTATACGTAAAACGTATTCCTAAATATTATTAAAAAGTTTTGGTATAGACGTTAGAACGGTTAGGATTTTACCCGATAAGATAAAAGACCTTCTTACCGAGGAGGATTTTTCTTGAACCATAGACAGACCAACGACTAGAAGTACAATAACCTTAGTTTTTATCAGACAATAAAACAATGC